>NDFZ01001373.1:0-13631 GCA_002192655.3 Mamestra configurata | reverse complement strand
AAAAACCGGCCAAGTGCGAGTCGGACTCGCGCACGTAGGGTTCCGTACCATTATCTATAAAAATGGCAAAAAAATAACGTTTGTTGTATGGGAGCCCCGTTCAATATTAATTTATTTTTTAGTATTTGTTTATTTATTTATCTCCTTCCGTTATACTGAATGTTACTACAATAGTTAATCTGGTAGCACCGCCCCTATGGATATACAACTCGAACACTACAGACTGGACAATCTATATATAATCACAACAGAGACAGAACTAAATACCAAAATTAATACAATAGAAGAACTTGAAAAACAACTGGAACAACTTAATATGACTATCCACATTGCTGCCAATTCTGCAACTCCAAAAAGGACAACCTCTGAAACATAACTCATATCCAAAGGATATTAAAGAGAAAATACAAGAGCGCCGACGTTTGAGAAAAATGTGGCATACTACGGGATATCCAAGTGATAAAACTGCTTTCAATAGTTATTCAAATGAACTCAAAGCTCTTATCAGCACCCTAGAAAATGATAATATTCAACACTATCTCTCAAATCTAGATCCAACGAGAGACACAAACTACTCGCTATGGAAGGCTACCAAGAATCTAAAGCGCCCGAAAATCCACATATCACCTATCAATGATGAAAATGGAGGATAGGCTAGATCAGATAAAGAAAAGGCAACAATCTTTGCGGAACATTTGAAAAAGCAATCCCGCGAGGTATTCCTTGATTTCCATAGTATGTTACTATGGAAATCAAGGAATACCTCGCATCAGCGAATCAAATGTGTTTACCACTAAAAAGTACTAGCCCAAAAGAAATTTTGAAAGAAATAAGGAACCTCAAGGATGGTGAAGCACCCGGCTATGACCTTATTGATGCCACATTACTTTAAAACCTGCCTCATAAAGGTATAATGAAATTAGTTAACATCTTTAACGCCAGCTTAAGACTTGAACATTTCCCTGGGCAATGGAAAATTGCACATGTAGTCATGGTGCCGAAACCCGGTAAAACCCACACGAAGCTACGTCATACAGACCTATCAACCTGCTACCGGTTATTAGCAAACTTTTTGAGAGGATATTGCTTAACAGCGTGAAAGAACATCTAAGTACAGTATTACCGAACCACCAATTTGGATTCCGGGAAAAACACGAGACAATTGAACAGGTACACCGTATAGTTGAAATTATATTGCTCTGCAGTCCTTTTTGGATATCAGCCAAGCGTTTGATAAGGTATGGCATGACGGCCTCTTGTTCAAGCTAAAGAAGCATCTCCCGCATTGTCTATTCCTTATACTGAAATCCTACTTAGATAAAAGATGCTACCAAGTGAAGTACGGCAATGATATCTCAGATGTACACCAATTAAATTCAGGTGTCCCTCAGGGCAGTATCTTGGGTCCTATACTATACCTCATTTTTACAGCAGATATCCCAGCAACTGACTACACCACGACTGCGACATACGTTCATGATACGGTGCTTTTGTCGGCTCATAGCAACCCAGAAACGGCATCATCACAGTTGCAAAACCACCTGACAGAAGTTGAGATGTGGTGGTGGATTGAAGAATAAAAGCCAATGAGAGCAAATCGTTACATGTAACGTTTACACACTTAGGAGAAAAACATAAACTGAGAAATCAAACAAAGAAGTGGCTTATTGTTGGAAAACAGATTGCTACGAAGCAGAAACATAAAAAAAAAACTCCTTCCAACTATAATTACAGGCTTTAAGTAATAGGGTCCCGTTTTACTCTTTGGCTACGGAACCCTAAAAATGTATAAAGCGAACCATCTCACCTAATTACCACTAATACCATTGAAGGCTATTTTTTCTAAAACAGTGAATGATCTATCATGTGAAAAGCCTTCTAAAATTCCGTATCCACAGCGCTTACTAGATCCAATTTTACATAAGAAATAATATGGTTTGATTTTATGTTCAAGTTAGACAGTATCGTTATTCTAGTGGTCGCATGTAAGGCCCTGATTTCCATCCCTAAGCCGAGAACTGGCTTGGGAGATTTTTTATTTATTTATTTAAAATGTGGTTTTATCCTCGCTCCTTTTACAGTATTTTATCATGTTATTTTTTAAATTCTGTTCCACCAGTAAACCTGACCCTCTGCCAGAAGAACCTCTATCTCCAATCAAGAACCACACAAAGTCTCCGGACAGAGACAAGAGCAAGCGCGACACGTCGTTGGAGGAGGGAGAGATCAGTGACGATTCGCAGCCGCTGCAGGCGCGCATCAAGCGAGACGTCGCCGACAAGCCCGACAAGCGACAGCGCATCGTGTCCTTCAGCGACCACAGCACTACCGAGACCGCGGTCAGTGTTAATGGGGTTAAAGATGTGAGTATAGTGTGTGACGTTAACGCATTATGTGTCGCGCACCAAGCGAGACGTCGCCGACAAGCCCGAAAAGCGACAGCGCATCGTGTCCTTCAGCGACTACAGCACTACCGAGACCGCGGTCAGTGTCAATGGGGTTAAAGATGTGATTATAGTGTGACGTTAGCGCATTTTGTGTCGTGCACCAAGCGAGACGCCGCCGACAAGCCTGACAAGCGATAGCGCATTGTGTCGAGTTTTGTAGCCAAGCAACTGCGCCAGCTATCATAGATCACAGTAAACGATAATCTTGCTTTCTGCTCCGCATTAATAGTAAACAACAGTAAGGCATCATTGTTACAGCAACACATAATTGTGTTACTACAAACACCAGCAACTATGTGAGGTTGTAAAAGGTAAATACCGAGACGAACTGTGTTTTTAACATAACACACGGTATGTTTGTGGCAATAGCTAGCAACGTAAAATCATGTTGCTGCAACAATGATGTGCAACTTATGTTTACGTAGATTGTAAGACTTGAATGTTAAATACCGCTCATTAAACTTCACACATAATCTTTAATTTTTTTTTCAATGTGGCAGTCGCTTAATTATGTGCTTGGCTTCCATATTTTTTTTTATTTCGAAGACGTTTCCACAGTATTTTCGCTTTTCATATCTCACCATCAGAATAAAGACTCATTCTGAAACAAAATGTGTCTCATGTGTGCAGGCTAGCAGCGCGCTGTCGGAGACGTCGTCGCCGCAGTCGCAGGCGTCGCAGGCGTCGCAAGCGTCGCAGGTGGCGCTGGACCACTCGTACTGCCGCCCGCCGCCCATCGACGCGCCCGAGCGCCGCCCCTCCAACCATCTGCAGCACGACCACGGTACGCACGCCAACATCCTAGCTAATGTTAAATGTCTCCTAGCTGATCTGTATGAAACTTAGCACGCGGGTAAACCATGTCTGGGAATAGGATAGAGGATACTTTTATCCCGGGAGTATGTTCCCTTAGGATATTTTTTTACTTTTACGCTGCGGGAACCTCTGGTAGAAGCTAGTAACGTGAAAGTGAGTTTGTTTAACACGTTTTCACGCGTAAATCGCTGAACCTATTTCAAAGAATTTTGGTACACAGATATCAGGGACCTTAGATACTGTAATAGGCTACTACTGTTATAAACAGAGTGCCTACAGCTAAGGGGTTAATGCGGATGAAGCCGCGGGCAAAAGCTAGTTTTTTTTAATAATCTGAAGAGACATTTTCGAGAAGAACTTCAAGGCAGAGTATGAACAACCACTGAATTGAATGCCAGCCAAATATAAATGCATTCCTCGTTAGACGATAGCAATCCATTGCTGGACACGGTTCTTTATCTTGCTAACGAACTCGATTGTCGGGCAGTTGTCGTTATCCTGTGCTGCAAAGAACATCATATTATGTAGTCTGGTGCGTCGTACACTACGTTTGCTCAATCTAGGTTTCCTATCAGGCACACCAATCTGTTCGATAGCTTAAGCTCATTTGTGACATGTTTATGTATAGATTTCACCTACCTACATCTGAAGTCTACGCTATACTATCTCAATCGCGAAGGCGCAGCTTACTANCAATCTAGGTTTCCTATCAGGCACACCAATCTGTTCGATAGCTTAAGCTTAAGATTTCACCTACCTACATCTGAAGTCTAAGCTATACTATCTCAATCGCGAAGGCGCAGCTTACTGCCGACCACTGCGTTGGCTCTACCTTTTTAATGAAATCTACTTCATGTCATTCCTCATGTTTCCAGGTTACACGTGGATGGCTGAACCTGAGAGCGCGATGTCGCCGCCAATGGAGGACAGAGACAGGGATGAGAAGGAAAGGGAAGAGAGAGAGGTTCCGCGAGAGACTAGCAAGAAGGATGCCAAGCGACCCTACAAGAGGAAACACGAGCCCAAGAAACTGGCTGAGATACAGAACAAGTATGTACTCATGTTATTTCTCCTAGGATTGACTAATCAACTTAAATTATCCTTTAAAGGCCTACGCACACCGGGACGGAATGGCAGAGGATTTAATTTTTTACCAAAGGGTATTCAAACTTAACAAGTAGGAATATGGCATAAATGCCAATGTTTTAAATTGATTCCGTGGCATCGAAAGGGATTTTTTGACACGGCATTGGAGAACGCGCTAAGGGATCCCGCGGCGGGATGCTGCGGTATGCAAGGGCACGCCCGGACATGCCGCGGGGTGAGGCAGTGCGAGCGGGAGTACACGCACACCGCAATGTGCTGTGTATTTGGCACGTCGCGGGATGTCGCGGTAGGCCGCCGGAATACTACACTATCTAAGCAGCTAGTGTGCGCTGACCGGTGGCAAAATCCTCTGCTATCCGCCCGGTGTGAGTAGCCCTTAATTCTAATCACAGCAGTTGGTTCTCTGTGAGAGCTTTTTAAACAACTGTAACCTGTAATATTCATCTGTATGTCATGACAATTAGCCTCAACAGTAAAGTTCCTTTGCCGTACATTAAACAATCCATGGTTACTGAGGATTAGATGGTGAAGTCAAACGAAGTTAAATCGACATTGAGTGTCATTTTATTTAGCTGAATCAGTCTTTCTGGGACTTCCATCTGTTCATCAGAGAACCTAAAACACTAGTGTAGTACATAAATAGTATTGAATATCGAGTATGAGTACAAGGGCGTGTCTCCGCAGACTGCACGCGCCGCGCTCGCCGTGCGCGGTGTCGTTCAAGGCGCGCGAGCTGATGGCGGAGATGCAAGTGATGTACGAGTTCCTGACGCGCGGCATCGACCGCGAGGACGTGGAGTACCTGCGCCGCGCCTACGACGCGCTGCTGGCCGAGGACGCGCACGGCTACTGGCTCAACGACACGCACTGGGTGGACCACCCGCCCACGGACGTGTGCTACTCGCCGCCCAAGAAGAAGTCCAAGAGACATAATAATATTTATGAGGATTTACAGGTGCGCTGGTTACTTTTATTACTACATGCATTGTCTGTCGACTGCTGTTGAAATTCGGTGGCATTTGCTGTCTAATTTTCGACGACTTATTTCACGGTCGGTTTTGTTTCACGATCCTTATAAAAAATAAAATGAAATGAGATCGGAATTACTTACCGTTAATATATTTAGCAGATATGATACTTAATCTTTATCCTTTGAGGAAGGGTCTGACACTCCCTTCCACTCCAGAGCGGAAACAGTCATCTGAAGATTTCCAATCCAAAAAAAAAATCGTCTACCTACCCGCTTCGTCACCATACCATACATACCTCCCGATCTTCTTTTTCCAGGGTCACTCAAGCGGTTCAGCACGAACGGAAGGCTACTACAAGATGGACGCTCGCCTCAAAGCCAAGTACAAGTACCACCACGGCCGCAGCTCGGCGACGGCGCTGCACGATCATATCGATGATAAGAAGGCCTCCAAGATGCAGGGGCTCTCCAGGGAAGCGCGGTCCAACCAGAGGAGACTGCTCACTGCTTTCGGTAAGTACCTTTGACAATTACTACTTTTCGCTTTTACCCAGGACATCCGTTGTTTAAGGCATAAAAAGATATGGGTAACAAAAATCAATATACGGAACAGTTTAATAAATCAATATACAATGAGTAACAGAATAAATGCAATACCTCTTAAGGGAAAAAAAAACAGCTGTTCAGTACATTTTGGCGAGTTATGCGCACAGAAATGTATGGGGGAGTTTTTTTTTTTTCGGGATTTCAGTGTTGGTCCCATAGTAAAAGTTGTTCATAATGATGAGTACAATTACCCCTTTAAGAGGTGGGGTATTGCGTTTATTCTGTTACGCTTTATATTAAAACTCTTCCATTACTGAGTGACTGACACAACGCACAGCCGAAAGTTCTGGTCGAAGAAAGCTAAAATTTGGCATGTCAGTTCCTTGGAGAGTGAAAGGAAGCACTAAAAGAGGATTACCCGAAATTCCGACGGGAACGGGAAAAAACGGGATATGCGCGTACGAAGTCGCGGGCAAAAGCTAGTATATAATAAATGTCTATGTCAGTCTTTGAATCCAAAAATATCTCCATATCAAAATCACGCCGCCGTCGTGCACGCTTTTGGAAGATTTTGCATATTTACCATTACAATTTATTTGCGAGCAGCATATTATGGCTATTTTGAAAATTAAAAAAAGGTGCAAATTACATTAGTTGACGCAAACTTGAGGAATGCAACCAAAATTTGAAAAACAATCTTATGCCCAGGAAAGTTTGGATCGATTATAATAATGATCTCGCTCCACACCCTCTGATCGTATATTGCAACATATTGGAAAACATAACTTATCATTATTCTTTTTCGCATCACCAGGTACAGATACAGACTCCGATTTGCTGAAATTCAACCAGCTCAAGTTTAGAAAGAAGCAGCTCAAGTTTGCCAAGTCTGGCATCCACGACTGGGGTTTGTTCGCACAAGTAAGTTGGCGGCTATTTCACCTCATATTTTCTAAAGAAGGTTACAGAAAGGATACCTCTTAAATTAGTCGCACTACATTTCGAGCTTCAAAAATCCGATTGTGCGTGTACGCTCGCATACGACCGCGAACACGAAATAGCGCAGCGGTTCCAGTAGTAGCCGTATGGATTCGATGCGAGTCGATGCGATGCGACATGAGTCGTAGAAGCATACGGACGTACGCCACTGCTTGATTAAACCATTAGAGCGTAGCAACTACTGGCATGGAAAACACTTAACAAAAAGCTAATCAAAACTTTTTACGTGTAGGAGCCGATAGCGGCGGACGAGATGGTGATAGAGTACGTGGGGCAGATGGTGCGGCCNTCCTACCTGTTCCGCATCGACCTCGACACCATCATCGACGCCACCAAGTGCGGCAACCTCGCCCGCTTCATCAACCACAGCTGCAATGTAAGTATTATATATATACATCGTGGCGGACGTGCGGGAGGCGCACTACGAGGCCACCGGCATCGGCAGCTCCTACCTGTTCCGCATCGACCTCGACACCATCATCGACGCCACCAAGTGCGGCAACCTCGCCCGCTTCATCAACCACAGCTGCAATGTAAGTATTATATATATACATCGTGGCGGACGTGCGGGAGGCGCACTACGAGGCCACCGGCATCGGCAGCTCCTACCTGTTCCGCATCGACCTCGACACCATCATCGACGCCACCAAGTGCGGCAACCTCGCCCGCTTCATCAACCACAGCTGCAATGTAAGTATTATATATATACATCGTGGCGGACGTGCGGGAGGCGCACTACGAGGCCACCGGCATCGGCAGCTCCTACCTGTTCCGCATCGACCTCGACACCATCATCGACGCCACCAAGTGCGGCAACCTCGCCCGCTTCATCAACCACAGCTGCAATGTAAGTATTATATATATACATCGTGGCGGACGTGCGGGAGGCGCACTACGAGGCCACCGGCATCGGCAGCTCCTACCTGTTCCGCATCGACCTCGACACCATCATCGACGCCACCAAGTGCGGCAACCTCGCCCGCTTCATCAACCACAGCTGCAATGTAAGTATTATATATATACATCGTGGCGGACGTGCGGGAGGCGCACTACGAGGCCACCGGCATCGGCAGCTCCTACCTGTTCCGCATCGACCTCGACACCATCATCGACGCCACCAAGTGCGGCAACCTCGCCCGCTTCATCAACCACAGCTGCAATGTAAGTATTATATATATACATCGTGGCGGACGTGCGGGAGGCGCACTACGAGGCCACCGGCATCGGCAGCTCCTACCTGTTCCGCATCGACCTCGACACCATCATCGACGCCACCAAGTGCGGCAACCTCGCCCGCTTCATCAACCACAGCTGCAATGTAAGTATTATATATATACATCGTGGCGGACGTGCGGGAGGCGCACTACGAGGCCACCGGCATCGGCAGCTCCTACCTGTTCCGCATCGACCTCGACACCATCATCGACGCCACCAAGTGCGGCAACCTCGCCCGCTTCATCAACCACAGCTGCAATGTAAGTATTATATATATACATCGTGGCGGACGTGCGGGAGGCGCACTACGAGGCCACCGGCATCGGCAGCTCCTACCTGTTCCGCATCGACCTCGACACCATCATCGACGCCACCAAGTGCGGCAACCTCGCCCGCTTCATCAACCACAGCTGCAATGTAAGTATTATATATATACATCGTGGCGGACGTGCGGGAGGCGCACTACGAGGCCACCGGCATCGGCAGCTCCTACCTGTTCCGCATCGACCTCGACACCATCATCGACGCCACCAAGTGCGGCAACCTCGCCCGCTTCATCAACCACAGCTGCAATGTAAGTATTATATATATACATCGTGGCGGACGTGCGGGAGGCGCACTACGAGGCCACCGGCATCGGCAGCTCCTACCTGTTCCGCATCGACCTCGACACCATCATCGACGCCACCAAGTGCGGCAACCTCGCCCGCTTCATCAACCACAGCTGCAATGTAAGTATTATATATATACATCGTGGCGGACGTGCGGGAGGCGCACTACGAGGCCACCGGCATCGGCAGCTCCTACCTGTTCCGCATCGACCTCGACACCATCATCATAAACTTTGTTGCGTAGGTACATATATGGCTTTTTTTTTTATAGAAAATCAT
The DNA here is from genome assembly GCA_002192655.3 of Mamestra configurata. Classification (NCBI taxonomy): domain Eukaryota; kingdom Metazoa; phylum Arthropoda; class Insecta; order Lepidoptera; family Noctuidae; genus Mamestra; species Mamestra configurata. The sequence continues at coordinate 4,641 of NDFZ01001373.1, read as the reverse complement.
CAAATGACTCCTCTCACTCTAGGCCGGGTCGGAGGGAGTGCCAGACTCTTGACTGGCTAACACCCCACACCCACCTGGTGTGTTCCTTCAAATGCGCTTTGCGTTCCAGGGCCGCGGTAACTCTTTATGACCATTCCGCAACCAATGTACAGACACCAACACAACAATCTGTCTAAGTCAATGCAGACGCGCGCGCACCGATAAACTGGTGCGCATCGCTCGTAACTCGTACGCCTCTCCCCGCGCCGCTTCCTTCGAGACCAGTTCCATATAAATCTATGCATTGAAACGCGCTGCACCCAGCGCCGCAGCCGGCGTCCCGCGCCCGCTGACTTCGCACAACGACAAAACGTAGGACAGTTCGCTTGCGACATTATCCATACTAGAGCATTTTTACCATCGTAACTTTGAAACGAAAGGTCCGATTTGAATAATTCAAAATGTAATTTACATGTACATAATCAATCTTCATTATCATGGATATGGATTTATAATATGATACCAAAATAACCACTATTCCATTCCACCCGGGTTTTGATTGAATAATTTGAACAAAAAGCGGTCATTGTGACTTAACCATAATAGTTAAACATATACTCCCGCGGCCTTTCATGTAGTACATTATTTTTATGTATCATCAATGGTTTTCTAGCGCACGCCAAATAATTTATAAGGCAAAATTTTACTACTTTGGGTTACATTATTGCATTTTTAGTAGAAAACTCTATTTTTCGAAAATAAAATATATATATACATATCTTAAGAAATTATGAACGAACACATACTCCTCCGACGGGATAAGACCGACACGTTTCAGGTTAATAATTTAAATTTAAATGTAGAAAGAGACGAAAACAGGTGCGTTCCACTAGCGGCGCAGCCCGTCATTGTATTCTTTTGTTTCCATTAGTCATGTCGCGCGTTACATCGTCCTGCGGAAACATGCGTGTGCGCGTTGGAAATTAGTAACGCGTCGCTGATGTTAGTTTGACAACGTTGGGCACTCACTACTAATACATAAGACAAGCTTTCCCTGTTAATAAAAAAAAAAAAAAATTAGAAAATCGGAGTTTCTGTTAGAATCTCGGGGAATGTCCATATTAACATCAACGTTTGCGGTCATTGGACCAAAATAGCTCTACCTACTCCGACCACTGATGATAATAGTAACTAACAGCTTCTCTCTCCTTTCCAGCCGAACTGCTACGCGAAAATAATAACAATAGAGTCTCAGAAGAAGATCGTGATATACTCGAAGCAGCCGATCGGCGTGGACGAGGAGATCACGTACGACTACAAGTTCCCGCTGGAGGACGAGAAGATCCCCTGCCTGTGCGGCGCGCCGCAGTGCCGCGGCTTCCTCAACTGAGCGCCGGCTGTGCCGCCACGCTCGGGGCAGTACGCGCAGGGGTAAGCGTGCAGGCAGCTCACTTCCTTCCTATTATACTGACAGTGGGAATTTTGTAAATGTTGTGATGATGCCTGCACGCGTAGCTGTTTGCTCGACTGTACACACCTCTGTTGCTCAGCTTCAACATGCCGTATCGTATATATTATATAAGTCTGATAGTTTGAAGCAAGCCTACATCCGTCAATTCATTCTCAAACGTAGAAGTCTAATAAAATTAGTTCCTTACAAACGCGATCTGAAGTATCTTTATCAATGTGTTCATGACTATAAATTGACCGGTGTATGGCATGCTAGATGAAAATGTTGTGGATTTTTTTCGTAATGTCTGCAATAACTGTTATCGCAATAAAACATCAACAATGAACTGATAATTAATATATTATAAGGCTATACAATCAAATAACACGTACTTGTAAATGTGAAGGCGCGACGGCAACGATTGGAATTAACGTAAAGTGTTGTGATTTAGGCCAGGTAAGATAATAGAATATATTCGATTCTGTCCTTACCTACCTCTCGATATAGATCTACAGGATAACTAACGATATGATGTGTGTTCAGGGTTCCGTTTCATATCTTCCATAATATTAAAGTAAGGACTTGGTAACAAGCCAACTTTCGTTTGAGTCACCTGGAGCGTGGCTCCGTTCACGTATATTGTAACAACCACTGCGCAAGTCTCTAGGACCTCTCGTGGTTTTTAAAACTGCCTCAACTTGTAACGATTTTTGTCATTTTTATGTAATATATGAGTGTTGGTGTGACTCTGAAGTGTTTGTTTATTGTATGTGATGTGAGACCCGGTGATCATATGATGTAATTATAAATTAGCCGCAGCAACTGATTCTTGTATTATATTATGATATTTTGACTGAGTCTTAACTATATGATTCACTAGGCATAGAATGTCTGATATAGCGAGCTGTGTAATTATTTGTGTTGTACATTATGTGTGTAAAGAGATCTCTGCTATTACGTCAGATTTGTGTAGTACACTTTTTAAGTACATCATCTTGTTCATAATTTCGAAGACTTTTCGTAACCAAATGATATGGGGTGTTAAGACTACTGTTTACGATTAGATACTTTCTAGTAAGCGTCGTGCGAGCAGTGATTGTGACGAGAATAAGTTAATGTGTGCTCGCATGAACTTTCCAAAATTCCACTTCATATTATGTAAATGTAATAAGATTGTAAATAAAAAATTCCAACAATTGTAAACATGGTTTTACTGAATAAATTTCATTAGCAACTAACACTGTAATTATATAAAATAGGTTGCGCTGATTCGACTACAATTATTATAGTATTGTCATTTTACTTTTTGGCTTTATGTTGGCAAACGATATTAGTTGGTGTTTCAACATCCTATTTCCCAGTCTTTCCTTGACTTGCCTTTCGTCGTTCGTGTGAACAAGTTTGCTACACCGAGTGGCGCCATCTCGTCGCAACATTTTAGTTACGGAGAAAATAAAGCTATGACGGCTTGTTCGTGAAATTGTTAGATGAAGTTAACGTTATGTAATTTGAGCGTAATGTCCGTGACTACCCTACCAACGCCAATCGCTTCCATATTAGGTACATAAAAAGTATTCAATTGTTACTAATTAGTACTCGAACAACAGAATTGGTAACTTAGTAGTTTTCGAGAAAATCGACTTTGAAGGTGGTCCGGCGGTAGCACGCTCCGTTCAGCAGCGCTCATGGTGGGCGCCGAAAAAGGGGGCATGTTACAGATATTCTAAGTATACAAATAATTAGTACCCTTACATGTGATTCATTTCGTAAAAAAATCTGAACTGAAACATGTGTATTTACCGAGAAATCAACGGGGAGGACCACGACTTTCAATGTTGATTCCAAGTTTGAGGAGCTTGTCGCTTTCCTCAAACTTACATAGAAAATTAGTACCCTGCAAGATAAATTAGTATCGAAAATTTCAAATTAATACATATCCAGTAGTTTACGAGAAATATCATGCTATTGGTGGGGTGGGGTGGCGGTAGTCAAGGTGTTAAATTTTCATTTCAAGATTTCCCTTTTAAAAACTCTGTATTTTTTTTTCAAATTTATACAAAAATTAGTACTTACTCATAAAGAAGTTATAGTGACCGAAAATTCAGATTCCTAAGTGTTGTATTTTAAGAGAAATTAGCTTTCATTACTTTATCTGTTGACCTTGGGTGTAATTGTAGTTACCTACCTATTCAGTACCTACCTAAAGTTGCAGCTAGGTTATGAATTAGTAGGTGTATTTTTAATCGAAAACACATTTTATAAATCGAAAAAGTTTTATTAATTATTATAGATCACAGTTCTATAACTTTTTGTAAAATCATTAAAATTTTGAAGGTACTATTTTGGCCTACTTTAAAAATCAACAATATAAAACGTGCACTGAAACTTAATATCACAAATCAATCAACTAAATTAGACTTAGGTATAAGATAGGCCAGTAGGCCTACTAGTAGGTACCTAACTAGGTAGAATCAAAAACGAAACTAGAACTATGTTATGTATTTAACATCGAGTTCTTTTTTATTCGTTTATGGTTTCAAGACATTTTTAGACAAAGAAATAAATGAATATGCAATTTCAGAAAGGTCACATATCTTAATATTGAAAGGTTTCAGAAAACGAAATAACCAACAATTATTTCCTGAGTAAGTACCTATAATTCATTATTTACTTGTGTTTCTTTTTAGTGCTAATCAGCAATTGAAAAATATTTCAATGTTAACGTTACCTATTATATAAGTTGATTTAGTTATTTTAAATATATTATGTGCTAATTCTAACATAATAGGTCTATTATACATTGATATGAAAACACATATTTCCTAAAATATGCGTGATGTGCCCTTTGCATTGCATATTGTTCAAATATATAGGTAAGTACCTACTTTTTAGTTATGTAATTTTTTTTATACTTACTTACATTATTAAAACATTGTTTTACAATTTAACAAATTAGGATTTTAATACTTTGGTACTGCTTACCGCCCAACGGCAAATTAGTAGGAAAGAATTAAATAAGAAATACTATCGCTCTGTTATGCTAATGATATTCTATAACACAGAAGGTAGGTGTAGTGTTTGTGATATACATATATACCTACCAACTACCAATAGATCTAATGCATTAGTTACTATACTCTATGATCTAAAAAGCTACAGATACACATGCTCGAAAGTAGCACACTACTAAGCATGCTTGACAGCATGCTAAT
>NDFZ01001372.1:0-13625 GCA_002192655.3 Mamestra configurata | reverse complement strand
TTTTTCACAATACTAAGCAGCGTGCGCGCTGTTTAGTATTTTTAACCGACTTCAAAAAAAGGAGGAGGTTCTCAATTCGGTTGTACCTATTTTATTGTGTATGTTTTTTACCTCATAACTCCGTCATTTATGAATCGATTTGAAAAAATCTTCTTTCATGTGAAAGCATATACGTTCCGATTCTCGAAAATCGGTATAGTAGTTTGGTTTTTAAATCAAAATAGCTGGAGGAAATAGAAAATATAGGTAACATCCAAGTAAACAAATTTGCATATTTTGCTTTCCTGTGACTTTCCAGTAGTGTTATTAGGTGTGAGTGTGGGTGTGTATCACTAAAAAGTGTAAAATAATAAACTTTTTGACATAAAAATACAACCGACTTCCAAAGAAAAAAAAACACTACAAAATATAAAATAACTTTAATTTCAGAAGTCGGTGTTAAAATACGAAGTAACAACCAAAAACACAGTTATTATATACTTTGTAGTGTTTTGTTTTATTTGGAAGTCGGTTGTATTTTTTTGTAAAAAAGTTTTATTTTGATATTTTGTGTAGCAATAGGGAACGTGCACGGCGTTGGCTATACCATCCAGTGTTGCATATATTCGATACTTTAACGTCATGAATACTTGACGTTGACGCTTCTGTTACCTTATAGTTCCTGCACGCTCCGTTTTGGGGAACGTGTACGAAGTGGACTGCGCCATCTAGCTTTGCAATTTCGAAACTTATAAGTAAAATATACTTGACAATGACACTTCTGTGCCTACCTATAGTACCTGCACGTTCCCTATATGTAAAAAAAAACTCAACATAATAATGTGGTTGTTTTAATTTTTGTGCCTAATATAATTGTAACCTATTTTGGCAAGCTAGGGCGCTGGGACATAATACTAAACGGTGTATAGTATTTCACTCCGGATGGCGAGCTTCGGATGGCTTGCTCTCCGATCACCACCCTGCCCGGGTCGATGGTGCGTTGTATTAACGCGCGCCTCAAAGAGATGTCAGCGTAGAAGTTGGGGCCCGCTAGGGCCAGAGCCTGCCAGGGTTGCGGAATTTGTTCGAAAGAGGCACTGCGGCCGCAAAGGGCTTTAGAAGGAATACGGATGGGTTTTAGTCAGTAAGAGTCTGACACGCCCTTCCACTCCACCCAGAGCGGAAGAAGTCATTTGATGATTTCCAATCATTAAAAAAAATGGTATTTCAATCTGAATTGAAATAGAAGCCCTGCTTGAAGACTACTGACTATCTTGCCTGCCTGTATACTTAGGTAATTTAGCAAACTACAGTATCTTCTTTCATTCAAACGAGTTGTTCTACTGTTAACAGCATTTTTCCTGTCCATTAGTGATTTTTTGCTGTGTTCATGGACTGTTTGCGGTGAGTGTCGGTTTAAAGTCGACTGCACCTACGATCGATGTTAACTGCTAATGTTATATTTGGTTTGCCGTGGCGTGGAAATAGTGCAGAAATGCATTTTTCTTACTATTGCATAGCTCCGTCTGACATGTTTGCTTAGTTAATTGATGGGCTTGCTGTTGTTAATCGACTTCAAAAAAAGACGGAGGGTCTCAATTCGGTTGTTTTTTTTATTGTTTGCTACCTAACTATCATTTATGAACCGATTTGTAAAAATATTTTTTATGTGAAAGGCTTCCCGAGTGCTCCAATAGAAATTATATCAAAATCACGAAATTGCGTATTTTTGATTTCTTGTGACATTCCAGTGGAAAAATAAAAAACAAAAATACACCGGAAGTCGGTGTTATAATACTAAAAATAATCTTCCTAAAAACTAAAAAACACCGACTTCCAAAATTAAAGTTTTTATACTTTGTAGTGTTTTTATTTTTATTTTGGAAGTCGGTTTTCGGAATTTGTTAATAAGTTTTTTTTAAATCAATCTGCCTTGCTTTGATGCTGCCCCAACTACGATGGGGTCAGCTTCTAGATGTAGCTGAATACTAGTATTTTACGTGGAGTGACTGCCTGTCTGACTTCCACAAAGTCAATAAACCTGTAACAGGGTAATACGCCTAGGCAAGAATTAATTCTGGCGACTGTCAAAGATGTTCAATTTACAGCCGGGATCAACGGTTTAAAACGTGATTTCATGATTTGTGACAAAACTCTGTGTGTAATGGATGTTAACCGACGCCTCAAAGAGATGTCAGGGCCAGAGCCTGCAAGGGTTGCGGAATTTGTTCGAAAGAGTCACCGCGGCCCTGGAACGCAAAGGGCTTTAGGAGGAACACGGATGAGTTTTAGTCAGTAAGAGTCTGACACGCTCTTCCGTTCCACCCGGAGTGGAAGAAGACATTTGATGATTTCCCATCCTTAAAAAAAGGGACCGAACTCGGCAAGTGTAGCTCAACCTCAGAGTTTGATCCGTGCGACTGTTATCAAATGAAAACAGTCGTGGCTAAATAGCCACGACCTCCCTAAGCTTAAAGTAAGCATAACTATATGAATTTTAATATTTTTTTTGTGCTTTTATAACTATTTTGTCAAACGCTTTCGTCAATCTGTCGATATCAAAAATTGAACGGATAGTTTGATTTAAATTGGTATTAGGTAAGGAGTGGCGACCTAATAGTTAATGTATTACAATAAACAATACACAATCAATCAATCAAAAGTCATTTATTCAAATTAGACTGAGTGCCAGCACTTTTTGAACGTCAAAGTTCTACATAAGGCAGTCCCCCAAAACGCCCGCCCGTCACCACTTCCTAGTGTTATAACAAATTCCCCAGCACACATTGCACTGGCTATATTTGAGTGCTTATAGCCGTAGTTTAATAATTTACTGGATCACTTAAAGGACACAGAAAATTTTATCTCACTGTTATTTTTGTCTCAAATAGTTTGTAAATACGCCACAAAACTAGACCTTATTGTTTTCCCCATAGAAAAGATAGAAAAGTAAGACAATACACGTTTACACGAAAATCCTCAGTTATCTCACCGAAAGGTAACAAGTAAATACAATATTCAGTATTATTTGAGAAAACGGTACAGCTAGCGTCTTCTGGAAATATTTTTAGGGTGCAGACCAACTTGGCGGGCCAACCGCTGTCACTTTAAAGTTATGGCGGTTGATTTATCTATAATATGTATGTATTTAGAAATATATAAGTATGTTTATCAGTTGTCTGGTTGCCATAGCACAGGCTCTGCCTAGTTTGGGATCGGATGACCGTGTGTGAGTTGGCCCAAGATATTATTATTATTTTATTATTATTATACATAATATATACCAGTGATTATGCCTCAAGATTATTGAGGTCGAAATGGTACATAGTATGTTTCTCCCCGATAAACTTTTGCATTGTAGATCCCATCAATCACACATCAGCTTAACACTCCCGTCTCCTTCATGTCATTCATTTGAAACAGAGTGCCAATTCAGCTAATTTTTTTAGCGGCGATTTCATTTGCATATTAGTCACAATCTGTCAAAAAAATAATATGGTAATTGAGGCTTTTTTCACAAATTGCGATTGTCATGCGAATGCGGTTGGCGGTCGGGTCGGCTTCCAGTCAAACCGGATTCAGCTGAATACAAGTATTTTACGTGGAGCGGCTGCCTACCAGACCTCCACTAACCATTTACTGGGTAACACGGTAGTTCTTTGCAGGACTCGTGTCAGATTTTCTGGCTTCTGACCATCCGTAACGACTGCCAAAGATCAAGAAATGATACAATTTAAGCTGAGAAGAAGAAGTGGCACAGCGTTCTCCCCAGCATCACATTTGCCTTTTCAGTTAAAATAACTTGAATCTATAAAGTGTACCTACTAGCCCAGTGTGCAGATTTCGATCTTTTTATTCATTCACTCGTGTATTCACGACTAATCTTTATAAGCTATAAGGTAAGTGCAAAATATAATAAAAGATGAGTATATTAAAACCAGGATGTTCTGCATGTATGCCACTACAGTTCTTTTGAATGCAACCGGAGATTATCTTTGCAAGCCGTCTTCATAAAAGGATTCATGAGCATTTTTTCGTTAATTAATTTGAGGGATGTTCTTTAAGTACTTCTAAACTAAAAGCTTCATGAAAGCTTCATGGAACTTATAGTTAAGAAGTACTAATATGAGTTTACTAGTTAATTTGCCAATTAATGCGGATTCATGTATTCCACGAACCCGCATTATTTATTAAGGTGTATCCTCGTGATGTTTTGGATTCGATACTCAGGGGGTGATGGCAGCAAGTTAACTGTGTATTTTCTCTTTCTAGACAAGGCAGAAGAGTTTAGTGGAGAAAGATCGAATTTAAAAAGTTTTCTTTAATACTCAAATTTGATTGAACACTATTTCAGATTTTTTTAGTTATTTTAGAGTTTTCTTCTTAATTGTTGTGTGATAAAAAAATAATAAAATAACTAGATAATAAACTATTGATAACACATTTGATTTCCTCATCTGTCGAAAAACCCATCAGACCATATTCCTAAAATATACTTATCTGAAAGCTATCGCCAAAATTGTGCGTTTTCTGAAAAAAAAAATTAAGCTTATTATTAAGCTTTTGAAGTTATTTTTCTATCCTTGTCATGAAAAATGTCGTTTGTACTGAATGACGCAAATTCACAATGGCGATACTAGTGAGTAACGTCACACGCAATTAGTACTGTCTCTGTTTATCACAGATTTTAAAACACTCACAACTCTGTAATTTTTTGAGTTTTTTAAATATATTTTTTTCTTCGCTTGCTCTTATCTACATTAAAAAAAAATCCAGTCAAATACCCTATTATGGCATAACAACAATTATTATTGCATTCACTGACAGAATAGCACTTTTGGAGCCTCTGATGGAAGCCCCGCGTTACAACCGCCAGTCTGGATGAAGCCTTATTATCTGGAACGCACAAGGGCGTTTATTAGTGATTTCCCAACGGTTACGTACACTCACCCTCCGGGTTTTATTGTCTCTGCCAAACTCTATTGTGGCAAGTTTATCCGTATATGAACACAGTTTCTCCTAAACGTGTGTTTAGCAAAACTTGCTTATGTAAAAACATATTATTGTGGGTTATGTAACATTTAGGTACTTGAATAGTTTCTTTGAATGATAATGATTGTGTTTTTAGTATGCCCTGTATGTCTTAACTACCTTTCTTATCGTGGCAGCAATAATTACATTCATAAATTATTTTTCTAACTCGGATCACTTCTGTGTTCGTATAGTAAGGGTCCGTAAGTATGAAATATCTAACTCCTGGGCGTCGGGAGTCGCAGGGCGATCCCCGGCTATCGTAGGCGTGGGCCTACGGACGGCGAGCGTTAGGTGGCTCGCTGTCCGGTCACAACCAGGCCCGGGTCTGTGGCGCGTTGTGTTCCACGCGCGCTTCAAAGAGATGTCAGCATGGGAGACGGGGCCTGCTAGGGCCTGAGCCTGCCAGGGTTGCGGAATTTGTTCGAAAGAGTCACCGCAGCCCTGGAACGCAAAGGGCTTTAGAAGGAACACGGACGGGTTTTAGTCAGTAAGAGTCTGATACGCCCTTCCGCTCCACCCAGAGCGGAAGAAGTCGTTTGATGATTTCCCATCCTTAAAAAAAAAAAGCATGAAATTTCACGCTTAAGTAAATCTTTACGTTCTTTTTTCTTCTTCATTGACATCTTCATGATGATGAATATATCACCAGTTTTAGAGTAATAGTGTACAAGGAAGTAAGGTATTGGAGGTTTCGTAATTAAATATTCTTTGCCTATAAATATTTTCACACCATTCACATTAATTATTTCAATCGCCCACCACCCTTTTAACCAATTACATTCTAACCAAGAGTTTAAAACCGAAATTAAATTAGCCAGTCGCTCCTTATCTTCAAACAATTCAGTTCACGCAATGAGTTAATTGGGCTCAAGAGAATTTGTTAAATTGTCACCTCAGGGAGCGCACCAACAAAATTTATATAAAATTGAAACGTGACTGGGGTGTACAGTCATGTTCAAAAAGTATATAGTTAGTGAATATATTGATTGGAATTTATTATAAGGTAGGTATTATGTATCGCATCATAAGGTATTGAGTACTATCCCATTTTCAATAATACGCTTGAAGGTCAATTCCCTTACTTAAAAGTGAAACTTCGTATTCGTCTATCAGGCACAATTTGTCAAAACACCACTAATTGGCCTTTGTCATCACGCAAGTCCAACATCGCGCCATCAAAGAAAACAACCATTGAGCAGTTTCTCACCAGTCACCACACATGTATGGTAGGAGGATTCTCCCTTTTCAATTTGACGACACGGTTGGTGCAGTGGTTGAGTGATTGACTGCTGCGCTGCGTGTCGCGGGTTTGATCCCTGCACGGAACAAATATTTGTATGGCCTACAGATAGTTGTTCCGGGTCTGGCTGTTAGTGTCTGTGAGATTATATGTTTGTAAACGCACCCACGATACAGGAGAAATTCCTAGTGTAGGGCAAAGTTTATTTTATATATAAAAAAATATATATTTATATTATAAATGCGAAATTTTCACCCAATACTGCAAACCTCTTTTTTTTATTTGTGATGGGTTTGCTCTGGACTCTAGTTTAGGTCATAGATGACAGAGACAAAGTCGACGATGGAGCGAGCTTACCCAGAAGAAGCCTGTTCACTGTAATAAGGCGCAGTATGTTATTGTTATATTGTACTTTCAACTTTGACATGTTAAGGTGAAAGCGCCAGGGTAGCCCACGAAATTCAAATTTTCATACGTTTTTTGCGTTTTTCAGGTCAGTGTCAGGTAATATGTTAATAAAAATATAATTGCGACCGTAACAAATATTGAAATCATCAATATAGGTTGTATCATTCATGTAACCCGATTGAATGACTTTTTTATGAAATAATCATTCATTCGAGTTTTATGAACTTAGAGGGTTATATTGATGATTTTAATGATTATAATACTGTAAATAAATACGTGTTACGGTCGCGAATCATATTTTGTTCAACATACAGCCTGACACTGACTTGCAAATAGCAAAAAAACATAAGAAAATTTGAATTTCGTGGTCTACCCTGGCTCTTCCACCTTAATACGTATGAATTGTCGCTTGGTGAGAAAATCACTTTTGAATTTTCTATATTTATCCGTTTTTTATTTATTGATAGGCACGTGTTTGACCACTATCTCACCTGATGGTAAGCGATGATGTGGTCGAAGATGGAGCACGCTTGCCTAGAAGTAACCTATTCACTCTTGACTTTACGTTACGTTAGTATACTATCGTTTTAAGAGTTGCAATGTACTAAATATGGTATACGTTGTCGATAAAATATTTACTGCTTCGATATTATTGTTTATCCTGTTCAAGTTCGGATGGTAAAGGTTACAATAATATCTAAATAAAGAGAAAAGTCTTCAATTTAGTATTACTTACGGCTTAACAAAAGCAAACCTTGTTAATATACAAATAACTTCAGGTTCAAGGTGAAAGGTGATTCAAGGTTTTTAGATAATTTTGGATCTCTGATCTCTCCCACACACCTACAGGAATGAAGGTAGAGCAATTTGAAAATCATGAGATTTAATTAACTGATTTAAATATAAGATTTATCTGTCGCAGGAAGAGATATTAAGAGGGCTGCTTCTAGCAATTATTATAGGATGGCGGTAGTGAGTTTATTCCATCTGTCTCTGTCTGTCAGCTGTCACTGTCGGTGTCGGATAATGTCATTTTGATGACGAGGTGTCATTATTTGACAAGTGAAAGTGGGGTAGACGTGCTGTCAGGCATTCTGCCGGAGAACGTGGGCGTGAGCGTATAACCTCACAACCTCCATCCATTCCCATCGCGGAAGTTCGGGATTATTTTGATTATAAAAGTTTGTGAAATAATTAAAGAATATCCACACTATCTGTTCGTCGTGTTATTTCCTGTTTCCTGAAGATGTACGAGAAGGAAGCCTTGCCTGAAGATAACGTTCGTGTTCCCTCCCCGTTATATNNCATTTACCTCGGTAGTAAGTACATTCATTAACCTACTGACACCATCTGCTAGTTTTACATTTTCCATACGAGAGGACATTGGATGATCTTTGGCCTTTAGGAGAGCGTATAGCGTATGGCCAGCAACGCAGCTTTTAGCTGCCGAATCTGCCAAAGCAGTACCGTTTTCACCTAAAATACTAATCTTTAGCACGGGCCGAAGATAAGATTGAACATTATTACGATTACCGAAAAAAGGTTGAGAACCACTGGTAATTCCGCACAAATGTTGACAACCGTTAGTGTTATTAAAATCGAGTATGTTTTTAGAAAGAAATTGAGAACCCCCTGTGTTCTCGACAAAATGTTGACAGGTACTTGCAATATCAGAAAAATGTTTAGAGTCCCTGGTAATGTTACAAAATGCCTTACAATCACTGGAAATAGGCATAAAATCGCGAGCGCAAGATTTTGATCCTTCGGAATTACCAGAAAAAGATTGACAACCATTAAACATTACAGACCGCGGCGTATTATCAATAACCTGTAACGGTGACGCGTGGTCCCCCTGATCGCAAGTAGTACAAACACACACTTTTGAATTATTACAAAAACATACGACAGGTTTCTCATTAATACCAGAATAACGATTATTAACACTAACACAATTATTATCGAAATTATCATTTGAAAACACAGAAAGAGAATTAATGTTATTATCATTAACGCAAGAAATCTTTTGTGATTTAAAATTATTATTCTTAAAACTACTACACGGTAAAACACAATTTTTACAAGAAACTTTAACATTTAAAAGTTTAGGTATACTCTTATCGGAACAGTTAGTACCTACAGCGACATTAGAATTAGGAACACAAGTAACAGAATCCCCTGCGACGTGAGCAGGGTTACCTCGAGCTTCGTGATAAGACTTGCACTGGTCGACGCTAGGGGGCGCGGTCGCGCCCGCACCGGCAAACATCACGCTACCTCGCGGCTGCGGGGTGGGCGCTTGCGGTGGCGGCGCGTTGATCACGCAGCGTTTGTCGCCATGCACAGGGCGCGTGCGATGCGACTCAGTGCGACCGGTCGGCACACGAGTCGAATATAACGAATAGAACGATGAATGTTCTTTATTTTTCACGTTATTAGCGTTACACTTTGAGCACTTCGACTTAATAACATTCGCGGCACCACAACCGTAACACTTAATGTCTTTTACGTCCTCACTCTTTGAGTTACATTTGTTACTGTTCACTAATTTTTCGCACGTATCTTTTGTGTGACCGCTACGTTTGCAGTAAACACAGAACGACTTCACATTCCCTGCCTTTTTCGTAGTCGAGTCACCCGTGTGACTACCGGCGGAGGCAGTAGAAGAGCGGGGAGCAGAACTCGAAGAGGCAGTACGCGCAGGCTCGACAGCAGCGGCGCGTGATCCTTCTTCGCGATCGGACGACGATTTTTGCGATAGGCGGCCATGTTGCGACTCATTAAGCGAGTCTTCTATAGCTCGCGCCTTTTTCAGCAACTCGTCGAATGTTGAAACTGCAGCTCTATCGATACGCTTGCGGATGCGGCGATCCAGCAAACCGAAGGTCATATCTAACTCGACACGTTCGCATAAGTCTTCTTGTGGTAGTTTGGCAAACAAGGCTCGAACTTTAGCTATGAATAAATCCGTATTTTCTTTACCTTGTACTAGGGAGAACAACTCTAGGTATATCCGAAAAGGCGGGCGACGTTCGCCATATGCACTTTGGAGTCTAGTTATAGCTTCATCCCACGTCTTCGTAGTGCCCTTGACGCCCTGCCACCATGTTCCCGCTGAAGAAGTGAGCAGCATCGACATACCTAAGAGAGCGTTCGCGTTGCTTATATTTAGGCATGACTTGTAAACTTCGATGGCATCGATGAAGTTTTCCACGGATTCCTCAGGATTACCGCTGAACTTTGATGAACATTTCGAAAAGTTTGCTGTTGACTTCACAAGGGCCTCGGCGGCGCCGGCGGCGGCGGCAGACGTACCTACATCGATCGATGTTTGCGGCGTCGACGAACGGATTTCGTGAACGACTTGATTGAAAAATTCTGCTTGCGACTGGTTTATGGATGCTAACAAGGTCGCAAGGACATCTTGTGTCATCGTTATATTGTTGGATCGTTCAGATTCTTCTGAATTTGATTCCCTGTCGGCGGGTAGCGACTTGCGAGTCCGCGGCATTTTGCAAAACACAAGTACCTACGTAAAGTTTTCACTTGACGAACTTTTTGCCACAAAGTTTTATCCACATAACAAAAACCACTGAAACACACGTTGGGTGCCAAGATGTAGTCGGGGTGAGTCAGCTTTAGTAAAAAAGGGCTTTGCTATTGGCATAAACTTTAATCAAACTAATCACAACATTACGACACGAGAATCAGAATTACAATGCCGCCATATTTATCGTATGACGACGATTACAATTTGTCAACCTAACAAACTAATAGACAAATCAGTGGCTAGTATTCGCGCCGGCTCGGCTATTATTGGTCGGCGCGAGGCGCGTGAACGAAAGTGCGTTTGGATACACACACATCACGGCGAGTATCGTTCAGGTGCCTTACCTCGACCTGTGCGACCAGGGAGACGTTTGGATACATCCGCTATATTGTCTAATTATCAATGTGAGGAGCTGGTGTTTGAGTTAGGCATAAAATGCCTGTATTACAGATCACCAGGTCTCCACCCCACGGAAGAACAGATAGTTTTATCTCTGTACATTGTAATACCTACACTACGATCGCCAACCCGCCTGCCAAGCGTGGCGATTGTGGCGGGGGGAGGCCTATGTCCAGCAGTGACTTGAACTTTCGGCTGATATGATGATGATATCATACTAATATAAAGTTTTTACAATACGCTTTTTATTTATGCACCTACCAACAATACAACAACAGCAGTAACATTTACAATTTTTTTATTTACTTCAGCATATATGTATATTTTTATTTACTGGGGAAAAAAAACAGTTACATGCTTAAAATAAATAAAGAAATTCTTAAGATTAAAATCACAAACATGTAACNCACTGCTTTTTGCAGAAGTTGGTAAGTGCTTGAAGGTAGGTTTAAAGAATTAAGGGATTGTTGAAGTTGTTTGGGTATGACTCCAGTTGTAGATAACACTATAGGGACTATTGTCACTTTTTGTAGATGCCAAAGTCGGGTTATTTCATCTTTTAGTTCGATATATTTGGATAGTTTTTCTGCGATTGTTGTCTGTAAGTTATGCGTATTTGGTACAGCTATATCTATCAGATATCCTGTTTTATTTATTTTATTTATAACTGTGATGTCCGGTCTATTGAAATGAATTGTGCGGTCGGTGAGAATGGCACGATCAAAATATAATTTCGTGCTCGCGTTTTCCAACACCGTTTCGGGGTTGTATTTGTAGTATGATACTACAGAGTCTATGAGTTTGAATTGATGAGCTAGTTTTTGGTGAATGATGTTAGCTACTTGATCGTGTCTATGTTTATAGTCTGTCTGGGCTATTGACTTACACGCGCCTGTAATATGTTGGATCGTTTCTGGAGAACTATTGCATTTTCTACAAATATCAGTGGTTAAATTTACTTAAGGTTGGCGATTCTTTGGACTATTTCCTACTATGGTATCGGACATATAAGAATTGCACCATCCCATCACCAAGGGACTCACCAAACAATGGGCAGCAGCATTATAATAATAATAAATCCTTTATTTCTCCTCACAATGACAAGCTCATTCTAGATTTTACATAACCATTATTTATTGTCTAATTATCAATGTGAGGAGCTGGTGTTTGAGTTAGGCATAAAATGCCTGTATTACAGATCACCAGGTCTCCACCCCACGGAAGAACAGATAGTTTTATCTCTGTACATTGTAATACCTACACTACGATCGCCAACCCGCCTGCCAAGCGTGGCGATTGTGGCGGGGGGAGGCCTATGTCCAGCAGTGACTTGAACTTTCGGCTGATATGATGATGATATCATACTAATATAAAGTTTTTACAATACGCTTTTTATTTATGCACCTACCAACAATACAACAACAGCAGTAACATTTACAATTTTTTTATTTACTTCAGCATATATGTATATTTTTATTTACTGGGGAAAAAAAACAGTTACATGCTTAAAATAAATAAAGAAATTCTTAAGATTAAAATCACAAACATGTAACCCACACCAATGTCCATGTATTCACAAAAGAATAATAGAAGTGAAGGACTGTGGTAGGAGTTCACAAATTTCTGTGATAACTTCCATAATATAATAAATTTTAGTTACATTTAATTTAATTTCCTTTCCAATTTTGTCAGTAAAAGATTACAGATCTCTATGATAGCTACATACAATATAATACAATTCAATTTAATTACATTAAACTTCATCTTTTTTTTGCCTGCCACAGATAACATATCTCTGTGATGGCTTTATATAATATCTATAATATTATTCAATTCAATTTAATTACATTACTTTTTATTCAAATCTGTGTTATTCAATTATTTAATTCAATCAATATAACGCGGGGTGCGTTATGCTAAATTGCAATTTTTCAGGAGAAGCACTTAAAACTTTGACATCTCAAAAAAAATTTTTTTTTTCAAGATTTAAAACAGATGAATAGCTTTTACTACAACGTCAAACTATCTGTACTACGAATGTAACGTTATCGCACTAAGTAAAGGGGTGCTTTAGGGCAGTTATTACATATTTAACTCATTATTGCAATTTTTTCATTAGTGACAGTGTCGCACCGGGGGTGCGATAATTTTATTTTATTTAGTTCAACTTAACTTTAACTATATCCTCCATACCTGGTGTCATGAACCCATATTGCATTTTCACTCCAGCATACATACATACACCCTCTCTACCTGGCCCTGTAACAGCCAAGTTAGCAAGATATGGTTAGCCATTAGCCACACGTCCGTATCTGAAATTAGTCTGTTTACATGTCAACATGTCGGGGGACTTGTTCGGGCTTGTCTCGGGTTAGGGGGCTTCAATTAAGTGGCTCTGTCCGTTTACACTGGGATAGTGAGGTGATTGAATGAGGAAGGTGGATTAATTAGGTGGAAATAAGAATAAATCGATACCAGAAGTATCAATTGACGTAAAGGACATTTACCCAAAATGCCAAATTGCCTCTACGACAATTAACGTAAGGTTCATTTACGGAAAATGCCAAAATGTCCCTTACGTTAATTGATATTTCTGGTATCGAAATGATAAATTATATTAATTTTGTTAGTAGGTTCAACATAGCACTTTTACACGTCAATCTTTTTTGGTAATTTTTAAACTAGATGAGGCCGGTGTTTTCTAGTTAGACTACCCTGAGAAGAAACACCGAAATAAACTCCGAGGTAAAAGTCTCTTTTAAAGTCCATACAATCATACTGGTCATGTCATATGAGAACCATGTAGGTTAATAGCAGCACACTTTGAACTCTGATAAGTTTGGAGAAGTGAAGAATTTCATGAGAAGTCTTAAAAGACACGTATTAATGGTCGTTGTTAAGCAACGTTCGCATAGATAATGATGAGAAACAAAAGTTTTGAACGGAATATTGCAATTTTTTTTTATCTACCTCAAAACCGTCCCAATTTGATAGTCCATCCCCATGAGCTCTTCTCAT
>NDFZ01001365.1:0-13606 GCA_002192655.3 Mamestra configurata | reverse complement strand
GCTCTGCCTAGTTTGGGATTGGATGACCGTGTGTGAGTTGTCCCAAGATATTATTATTATATTTTGTGAATTTTCAATTGCATGATCGTGTCGGATCACAGTAACAATATGCTCCAATTTGACAATCAATTTGCTTAATTTTTAGGTACTTGTTAAAATTATGTATCAGGATGAACTTCTAGCGATTTCTTAAGTGGCATCGACATGAGTACTTTTGTATCAGCAAAAAAGCATTTCTTTCATTTATTTATTAAATATTGTATTGTACACCAACTTTTCCAGAAAGTTCTATTGCTGGATGAACTTCTAGCGATTTCTTAAGTGGCATCGACATCAGTACTTTTGTATCAGCAAAAAAGCATTTCTTTTGTTTATTTATTTAATATTGTATTGTACACCAACTTTTCCAGAAAGTTCTATTGCTGAACTCAACATACGAGCACGTAAGAGACATCGATTTAATGGCTGGTGCGTGGTGTGAGAAGAAAATGAAAGGTGGCCAAATACCTCTTATTGTTGCTAACATTATGAATGACAACACGCTAAGGGCTATACAATCCGACAGGCATTGGTATGAGAGACCTAACAGACCACATGCGTTTACTAAAAGTAAGTTGTTTTTCAATAGCTGTATGAATGAACTGGCTGACTGGCCTGTTGGTCGAGTGGTTAGTGACCCTGACTACTAAACCGGAGGTCGTGGGTTCGATTCCCACCCAGGACAAATCTTTGTATGATGAGCATGATCATTTGTTCTGTGTCTGGGTGTAATTTGTCTATAATATGTATGTATTTAGAAATATATAAGTAAATTTATCAGTTGTCTGGTTGCCATAGCACAGGCTCTGCCTAGTTTGGGATCGGATGACCGTGTGTGAGTTGTCCCAAGATATTATTATTATTATTATTAACTAGTACTTCATTCGCGCGCCGCGAAATTCAAAATTTTCTTGTGTATTTTTCAATTTGCAAGTCAGTGTCAGGTTGTAAATTGATCATAATATGAGCAATGTATTATGATTATATTTTATATTTATAGTTATGTACATACATACTAGTTATTGTCGCGTATAATATTTACAAGAAAATTTGAGTTAATTGAAGCAAGCCCTAACAAAATTCTTTAATTATATATTAGATGTTGATGTCCTAAAATTCCAAATATATGTACGTACCTAAGTCTTTTTGATATCCAAATCAATGATTCCGCGTTTCAAATTCATGAGACCCAGCATTAAGATTCTTCCATACAACGTTTAACACCCTGAAAAATTCCATTGGGGGTAGTTTTGAAGAAACGAATAACGACATTATTTATTGTTTGTTTGGGTCAATATTTGTGCCAAGTTTCAAGTCCTAAAACCCAAAGAATAAGATTCTTCCATACAAACTTTAACACACCCTTCTTACAGTCTTTTGGGGGTACCCACCCCCTTTTTACCCCTTTACGGGGGGATTTTCCTAAAATCCATTTTTAGTTGACGTCACCTACTCATAATCTACCTCCGGGCCAAATTTCATCTTCATAGGTTCAAACTACTTCTTGAGATGTTGCTTCCAATGACACTTCTAAAATCTACATATTAGGATATAATACTGAAAAAAATAATAAACCCGTCAAATAGATTTCCAAAAAATATTGCACATGTATTTTTATTTTTTAACGTAAACAATTTTGTTAATGAGAAAAAAGAAAAAATACGGGTCCAATATTTTTAGGAAATCGTACTGAAGGAATAGTTGTTTTTTTTTCAGTAAAATACTAAATTGTTTACCTAAAATCTAAAAGTACTAAGGTACTCAGAATTAACGCATTATTGACAACTTTGTTTTTTAATCGTGTACATCGCAGGTTCTAGCTGTCAAAATACTTTTACTTCCCTAATGTTAATCATATTTCTGACATCGGTTGTCAGCGAGGTGACATTGAGACTTGAAATAACATTCAGTACAATTATTGACCTTTTGATCACTTTCATCTTCCCTAAAGGAAATAAATAATTAAATAACCCCATTTTTGTTTTGCCCCAAGTTAGTGTTGCTTAACTAAGTTTTGTTTATTATTTCAGAGCAACTGAAGGAGATAAGAAAATCCACTTTAGCGGGTCTCATGTGCGCTGTCGGCGATGGTGTCACCGAAATACCAAAGAACGCTTTCTTAGTCATTTCTCCCAAGTAAGACATCATGGTTCCTATCCTTATATATCATCTGTCTAGCCTTTTCCCAACTATATTGAATTCGGCTTCCAGTCGAACCGGATTCAGCACAACCCATTAACTGGGAAACACGGTAGTTCTTGGCAAGACTGTAGTCATATTTACTGACTTCTGAAAATCGGTAACGACTGTCAAAGATCTACAAATGACAGCCAGGACCTTGCTTAACGTGCATTCCGAGGCATGGAGGAGTCTCGGTATGTTAAGATAGTCCCATCCATAGACCAACCTCGGCAAACGTTGCTTAACCTTGCAGATCGACCCATGCAGCTGTTATTATTTAGCCACGAGCTCCTTCATCCACGAACTCCTTTAAGGTGCCTAGGTTCCTTTCCATATCCAGTTAACAAAATTTATGGAAAAAGTAAAAATCACATCCTAGAACGAATCATCATAGAATGTTAAAAATCATTAAATTTTATGTCGTCCCAATGCGGATGACCATTTTTTCAATAATCAGTCGGAATCCATAAATACTTGAGCATCGTTTTAAAATGTGGGCCATAATAAGTTGAGGTTAATGCATTTTAAATTATTATTTTTGTACCGTATCGCTGCTCAAGTAGATCCAAGCGCTACTGATGAGATTCTGGATCTACTTTTTATTTGGGTCTGGTTGTTGCCCAAAATGTGGATGAAGGACCATCCAGAGCGAAAGAAGACATGTGGTGATTTTCCATCCTTAAAAAATGGTACTATAGCTCGGGCCTGCGGCCGGCGAGCCAATTAACGCTCAGATTAGAACCAGGCCCGGGTCCAAGTCGCGTTGTATTCCACGCGCGTCTGCAAAGTAGACGGGCCCGCAAGGGCTAGAGCCTGCCAGGGCAGAATTAGTTCAAAACAGTTACCGCGGCCCTGGAACGCAAAGGGCATTAGGAGGAACACAGATGGGTTTTAGTCAGTAAGAGTCTGACACTCCCTTCCGCTCCGCCCAGAGCAGAAGGAGTCATTTGAAGATTTTCCCAAGCTTAAAAAAGGTACTACAGCTACACCACTGCCAAGTACTACAGAGTAAACAAGTGTCTGTATTCTTAAGTAGGTATTAAATACGTATACTAACGCTATCTTCGATTTCAGGAACCGACTCGTACCTTGCAACAAAATCAAGAAGATAAATTTCCAAGCTTGGGCCGACGATGCATGCAAAACGCGCCGGTGTCCTCATAAGAGCAAATAGGTGTTGGACATTGGACATTGACAACTGAACATAATTCAGTAAATCAAATTTTTCAGATAATTCACATAATGAAGGTACGCTATAAAATATTGTTTTACCAACAACAGTTTGTTGTTGCGAATAAAAAAATAGTTCAACGTATGAATTTCAAATATAGTTACAGCAAAACTTTGAAGTTTTATTTAAAACAATTTTCGAAGCGCAGAATTTTACAGGAATAAAAAGAAATACTCCGCGACAGTGTGGTTTTATATGAGTGAATGTACTATTTAATTAGAGATTACGATCTATTCATAAACAGTTTAACCTCTTTATGAATTTAATTTTGTTATTACACATATTTTTTGGAGTATCTCACGATCGAAGATGATATGATCAAGCGGTTCGTTTTTTTTTTCATGGCCGACTATTTGGACTCTTGCTTGCCAGATTGGTGGGAAAAGCCAGGAGATAAAGTTAGCAGACGTTTTCATTTCAACTGATGCGAAGACGGCAACTAATTGAAGTGACGTTCAGTATTTGTTATAATCAACTATTCGAATTTCGGCTACCTATGAATTACCTACTACTAACGCCATCTCTTCGCTTGACGAAATACTACTCATACATTGTTTCATGTTCGATTGAAGTAAATCAATGGTAATAAAGTAGGTCATCTCAATTTCGTGCTACTGACGCCATCTCGTAACTCGATGCAGTAATTAATTTATGTATGTCGAAGATCTGCAAGAGGTAATTCATAAGGCAAGACTGAATAAGACCTACAACTAACTTTAAAGTCTGTCGGGTATTACTAGTAAATAGATTTTATTGAAACTACTTTACATATAGAAAACGATTTAAAAAAAATATATTTTAAAGAGCAGTAAAATGATAATATTGGAGAGGACTTTGGAAGCAACTGTTGTAACTGGAATGTATAGGGATAGACCCTCAGTGATGTCCCTGGCAATGGGCCAGTCACATTGGCGTTATTTCGGATAACCATTGAGGCACCTAGATGACGGTCGTGTTCTTGAGTGAAACCGTCCTGATCCTGGTAGCGACGATTTTTACAGGGTGACCGTTAGTAGCGGGATAAATATAGCCCAGGATCAAGAAAAAATATTTATTTTTTTATTTATTAAAACTTTATGCACTAGTAAAAACACTGTACAAAGGCGGACATAATGCCTTAGGCATTTTCTACCAGTCGACCTTAGGGTGGTGCAGAGACAACATGGCAGGTGCAACTTAAAGAAAACACTAAAAATAGAGAGAAGAGTAAATATAAAAAACATTTATAAATACATAGATAGATACATACATACATATAAACAAAGTTATAAAAAATACTATTCCCGCCTCCCTTATCTCCGAAACTATTGAACCAGGAATTCGCATACCTATACCTATTACCTATACCTATAATAGTGTTAAAGTAACATGCTACAAAAATGATATTAGTTCGGAACCCTTTGCACGTGAATCCGACTCGCACTTGGCCAGTTTTTTAAACCATCATGATTCCGATATGGAAGAAAGATGAAGCTATACAAGACGCATAGCACTATCCCTTTCTCACAAAAAAAAACATGATTGGGACGACATAGTAGGCAGTTTAATCAACACTATTATCTTTTTCACACACAACACTCTTAGCTAAAGTTCTCAACTAACGAATAAACTAAACAAAATAATCAGGGGGTTCTAATTTTTAAGGGTGAGTTCACTCAACCATCAGTGAAAGTTGGGAAAAAGAACTCGTTTAATAAGTTTTCAGTCAATTGATAGTTAATATCTAATAATTTCCAAGTATTTCATTTGGTCATTGGGCAAACTAAATATTTATTGAAAAATTTATGAAATTTAGGTACCCATAATTTGGACAGTGATGCTAANATCAGGGGGTTCTAATTTTTAAGGGTGAGTTCACTCAACCATCAGTGAAAGTTGGGAAAAAGAACTCGTTTAATAAGTTTTCAGTCAATTGATAGTTAATATCTAATAATTTCCAAGTATTTCATTTGGTCATTGGGCAAGCTAAATATTTATCGAAAAATAGTTATGAAATTTAGGTACCCATAATTTGGACAGTGATGCTAGAAAAAAATAAATTAAATGCAATAATTAAGGAAACAGCTGGTCAAGTACTTTATCTCACTCTGCGCCTTATCGAGACAACTTTTTTGTAGTCACGAGACATTTCAACGCACCTGTGTCACATTTATTTCTGTTTATACTATTCATCATTCAAAAATAATACCTAATTAACAAAATTATCNAAAAAAAAATAAATTAAATGCAATAATTAAGGAAACAGCTGGTCAAGTACTTTATCTCACTCTGCGCCTTATCGAGACAACTTTTTTGTAGTCACGAGACATTTCAACGCACCTGTGTCACATTTATTTCTGTTTATACTATTCATCATTCAAAAATAATACCTAATTAACAAAATTATCTACATACCTTGGAACACAAACTTAATATCACCTCTTTTATTTGTATTTTATTTGGTGCATGTAAAGGAATGGCCTCCACCATACAATAAATTTATATAACGTGTTCCTTTTGATATCCACATTTTTCCACAATGCATAGCTAAGTAATGGTGACCAGTAATATTTTACAATCTTACGGCGTATTCCGTTTTCCGGTGACACTCATACACTCAAATAAAAATCTCTTNTGGTGCATGTAAAGGAATGGCCTCCACCATACAATAAATTTATATAACGTGTTCCTTTTGATATCTCAAAACTTTACGGTTACATTCTATGACTTAAAATCTTGTAAAATATTTAAGAAACATAGGTTCCACAATGCATAGCTAAGTAATGGTGACCAGTAATATTTTACAATCTTACGGCGTTTTCCGTTTTCCGGTGACACTCATACACTCAAATAAAAATCTCTAAACTTACTAAAAATAGTCTAAAACATGACGTCAAAATCCTCCGCATCGCTGGGCACTGGTAATGTACTCAAAAGGCTGGTAGCATTGCCACGTTGAATGGCAATGCTTATCCTTTGTCCAAAGACAGCCCTTGGTTCACGCGAAGTGTCAACTAAGCGACAGATCTTTAAACAAGTTATGGGCACTCGGACCCCAAGACCCGAGAGTTTTAACCCCAAACGGCTCGAAAATATAACTACCAACGAGGTTATTATATACCTTCATTGATAAAATATAAGTTTATTATTTTGAGGGAAAGATCGCTCAGTCGCAGTTTTGTAGGATTATTTTTNACCCCAAGACCCGAGAGTTTTAACCCCAAACGGCTCGAAAATATAACTACCAACGAGGTTATTATGTACCTTCATTGATAAAATATAAGTTTATTATTTTGAGGGAAAGATCGCTCAGTCGCAGTTTTGTAGGATTATTTTGTATGATAAATGAAAAAGAAATAATAATGTTGAGTTGAAAAATATTTAGTATGCTTATTCTATTATTTAAGGTGGTCTGATTAAAACCCTAGAGTTATGGGGTAGCGAAAACACCACGTTGTTTATTTTTTTAATAATAATTACTTTATTTCTCTTACGAAGCTCGTGGCTAAATAATAATTTAAGCCGGGTCAAACATCGAGGTTAAGCTTCACTTGCCGAGGTTGATCTGTGGATGGGTGTCCATTACATACTAAGTCTGTACCGTGCCTGTCATTTGTAGATGTTTGAAAGTAGTTACGGATAGTTAGGAAACAGAAAATCTGACACCAGTCTTGGCAAGGATATCGTATTACTCAGTAACTGTGTTGTGGAGTTCAGATACGATAGTCGATCTATTTAAAATACTGGTATTCAGCAGCACAGTTACACTGGAAACCGACCCCAGTATAGGTGGGAAAAGGTCAAGCAGATTGACTTTATATCTCTAAAACTCTAGATTTTTGTAAATTGAGTATTTGACAAACTGATATTTAGCCTGAAGACTTGTCAAACTTTGGCTTTGGATCTGACACGTTTTTAACTGCAAACTTTATTCTGCAAACAGCATCATCATCAGCCGGACTGCTGGACATAGGCCTCTCCCAAAGGGGGGTTTGCCGTAATCGCCACGCTTGGCAGGCGGGTTGGAGATCGCAGTGTAGCTGTGCATATAGAGAATGCTGCTGCCCATTCTCTGGTGTGTCCCTTAGTCGCCTCTTCACTTCCCGTGGATATCGTAATCCGCGGGAAGTGATGGGATGGTGCAATTCTTTTACGTCTAACACCATTCAGAACTCCAAACTCCATTCAAAATATGAGGTTTTTCCGTTGTCGCTACTTATAGTTTCAACAATTATGTGTATCAATAGTTTTCTATTTTCTTACTTTAATTACTGCAAATGTTGTTATAGTTGATAAGAAACGTAGTTTTTTTATTATAAAACTTGTATTTCAAGTTTATTAAAGTTGTGTGACAACCTTAGGTCACGCCTTCGTTTTTGTTTACATCATTTAACACGCCTCTGAATTAATTCCAAGAAAATGAACAATTAATTTACTCAGTGTTGGTTGAAGGTCACCAAATATAACATTTTGGTATAAAAAGATAAATTAAAACAAGACATCTACAGAACATTGGCACATGATGATGCTAACGAGTGTTTTGTTAGTTTCCCTGTGCACACGTCTTAGTTATGGAAGTTTATATGACTGTCATTCAGGAAGTCCTGTTTCAGACGATTTATTGGAGTTTTATGAAAGTAATGGCCTGAAAGAGTGAGTATTTTTAAGAATCTTCTTAATAATGTCTCTTGAGATATAATCCTTTAGGTAGACAGGGACCCGGTCAATATGTAGATCTTTAAGTGCTTATGGCACTGCAACAAATTCTGGTCCCCCCACCCCATTGGAGAAGGTGTCCCCCTGTCTAAACACTGTTCACCAGCGATATCCGCAAAGAAAATGGTGCAGTTGTCTCCATTAGCCGACGACACGATAATTTACTATACCGGTTTACACTATACCGGGAAGTTGTACCGGGGTTTCGAGTGTTGGATGGGGAACCTGACTCCAACACTCGAAATGCGCTGCAAATATTTTGAACAAATGTTTTCAGAAATGAGCCAGGTGGTTCTCTTTTCGAGACTGCAGCCAACTCTCCCTTCCCGCAGCCAATTTATTACAGCTAATCCGATCTCTTAGGAAAAGCGAGTTAATACCAAGATGTCCATCCTAAGCATGCAGCACCTTCGCTAAGCACAGGCTGGCTGGTTCGCTCAAGGTGGCTATCGTTTTTAGGGTTCCTTCGTCAACAAGGAACCCTTATAGTTTCGCCATGTCCGTTTGTCTCTCGGTCTGGTTGTCGGCGGTTTAGCTCCTTCGCTAGCATTACTGCGTATACAAGCCTCGTCGCTCCGGACCATGGATTTTACCAGGGCCGGACGCGAGAGGTCGCCGCCGCCAATCGCCTCGACGAGGACACGGCGGTGCTCCGCCCAAACAGTGCAAACCTCCACCGTATGCTCCACCATGTCCTCCGGACGATCATCACAGTGCTGACATCCGGGCGTGTCCTCCCGCTGAATTCGAAACAGGTACCTCCCGAAACAGCCTTCTCCGGTGAATACCTGCGTCAGGCGGAAGGTGAGGACGCCGAGAAGCCTCTCCAGCCACTCCCCAAAAGAGGAGCTTGCTTAGAAAGGCAGTTCAAGCATTTTTCTGACACTGTTTTCAAACACCGCAACCCCATAATCGCGTACATCTTAGCTTATTTACGCCAAATACGAAGCACAAATAAAATTATTAGTAATTTTAAACAATATTGTAGTACTTGCGCTGTCAGAATTGAACCTTGCGATGAGAATGAATGGAGACGTGTCGATGGTTCGTGTAACAATCTTAACGATCCTGCAATGGGAACCTTTTGCTCACCAATGGATAGAATACTGCCTGCCTGTTTCCACAATGGTAAGTTGTTTTTTTTTGTATCAAATGTTACGATTGAAGTGCGACAATGCGACATCGTAGATCAGGTTTCACATTGTTGCGTCCACCTTGTCTGGCCTTTTAGTATGTGGTCTATAATTTGGTAACAAATTAAGTTCCCTCTGCAACTGATTCAATTAATTTTTATGATTTACAGGTTATGAATCAAGAAAGGCTGAATCTGGCGAAGAACTGCCTTTGGCAAGAGAGGTCCGTGTCAAACTGTTGAAACATAATAAATGTAGTCATAAAGTCTTGAACAACAATGTGCCAGGTTTCGGCGCGATGATGTACACAGATATTGGATCTGTTCATGACAATGGCAAGTATAAAAAAAAATCACTATTAATTTATAATATCACCCACGTATCGAATGAGCATTGAAGTTATATAAATTTAGTAGATCATAAACATTCTTCTGCATTTTAACATATTACTTGGGGTCGGCGCAACATGTTCTTTTCTTCCAATTCATACTGCCAATTTTTTTTAACTGCCCCTTTCTTAGGTAAAGGCCCTCATTCCTTACATTGCTCTCTTAAGTGGGCTTCTTCAAGGCGTCCCGCCATCTTCTGCTTGGTCTGCCGCGATCCCATGTAGCTGTAGTGACAGACATTAACCTTGAACTTTGAATGAGAAGAAGACCAGACTTGTGCCCCATAACTTATAATTGGAAGAATATACATGTAAAAGCTCATTCATGGAACAGTTACTCTTCCGGGCGATTTCCGTGCGTCTTGCAACTTTTTTATATTCCTGACCTGGCCTGGCCTTGCCTGGATAGAGACTATTTGGCTCAAGTAGATGTAATCTTGGATATAGTGTATTTTATCTTTGTCTATTGAGAATAAAAAAATACGTTGAGAAATGAGCTGTTGGTCATGAGCTTACTCTTTGGCATGTTAGTCCTCAGTCCAACCACAAGGCTAACATTGCTCAGGTCTTGTAGCATCTTCTAAAGTTCCGAAGCTGATGAAAAGAAGGGGACTATGTCATCGGCAAAACGTAAATTTGTCAACCTCGCCTTGCCGTGACAAAAATTGACGTCCTGTTTTTAAGCCAATTCGCCAAATTAAGCCAATTGTATGCAATTGTCACTGTCGTTTGCATGCCTGAAGTTGGCTTCTGTTCACTTGATTATGGTAGTTAAAATTTCTCACAGTCGACTTTTTCGATTTACGCGCGGTTATAAACATGAAAGTTCAGAAGGCTGTAGATGAAATAGGTAATTGGTATTTATTTATGAAACTTTAATAATGTTATTATTGGTATTTTCAGAAAACATGTTGGGAAAAACGACTTACTGCTGCGAAGAGCAACACATGAATGACTACGCGTGCACTCCAAATATTGTCTTAGAGAATGATCCCGTGCACAAAGACACAGGAATTCGTTGCATGAACAGCACTCGACCTATCACCTACCAGGACTTTAAGTGCACGAATGACGAAATACCTTCTCCGGTATGTCAGTTTCCCCTTAAAAACATTCTTTTTGGGAGGAAATCCTCCTGGATGTCCTTCACCCTGGGGCGGGCGGAGGGGTCTGTCAGACTCTAACTGACTAAAACCACCCCGGTGTTCCATCTCCTACCAACGTCGGGGATCGCGGGAATCTCCGGCTAGTACCAGCTTGCCTCCGCGGGCCAGCTCAGGTCAGCGGGGGGAGTGAGGTGTTTTCCCACTGCAACGTCAAAGAAGGGCGCACGGGAATACCACGCGCCGCCACCTTGGGTCCGGATGAATGAATGGGGGGCGACGGATATCCTCAAGTCAGCCACCCCTGGACCCAGTAAGGTCCCGGTCACCGCCTTCGGGGACTAGAAAAAGGCAGCGTATCCTCCTCCTCCGATGCCCGGTGTGCCTTCTGCGGGCCTGGAGAGAGGTCGATATTTCCCTCTCCCTTTACGCAGCCTCCTTCTACGCGTCAGCGAGAGGTCACTGCCTACCACAGAGATGAGGCCACGGCGCAACTCCTCCCAATTGGCACACTCTGTCAGCGTATGACGCGCCATGTCCTATGGACATTGGCCTACCCCAAGAGTCGCTACATCGACCAGTCCTATAGTTTTTACACCCAACTTACCAGATTATATTATCGAACCTCCTTGTGGGAGGCCTCCCAACGTTCATGTACGTGGTCGCTACTCCAGAACCAGATGGATAAACGAACTTGCACCCAACAGTTAGACAATACAGGCTAATAGAATACTGGAGCTAGCTTCCAGTTTGGACGGCATCTCCAGCAGTTACCACAATTGCCTTAGGCGAAATATTATGTTTGTCTGACCATCTACTCCGATAAGCATATACAATCTGTTTAGTTATTCGTTGAACTTCATAACTTATTTAATATCAGCCCGCTTTGTAAATATATTGATAAAACTGTTTTTATTTCATAACAGATTAAGAAAGCAACTGCGACTTTTGATTTGTCACAAATCTACAACGCGAAAAACAAGGGTGATAAGGTTTTAAGAACTTTCGAAGGAGGGAAATTGGCAATGGAAGAAGAAAATGGAGAACTTTTCCCTCCTAATGGGCCTACTGCTTCTTGTCCCAATNAGAGAATGATCCCGTGCACAAAGACACAGGAATTCGTTGCATGAACAGCACTCGACCTATCACCTACCAGGACTTTAAGTGCACGAATGACGAAATACCTTCTCCGGTATGTCAGTTTCCCCTTAAAAACATTCTTTTTGGGAGGAAATCCTCCTGGATGTCCTTCACCCTGGGGCGGGCGGAGGGGTCTGTCAGACTCTAACTGACTAAAACCACCCCGGTGTTCCATCTCCTACCAACGTCGGGGATCGCGGGAATCTCCGGCTAGTACCAGCTTGCCTCCGCGGGCCAGCTCAGGTCAGCGGGGGGAGTGAGGTGTTTTCCCACTGCAACGTCAAAGAAGGGCGCACGGGAATACCACGCGCCGCCACCTTGGGTCCGGATGAATGAATGGGGGGCGACGGATATCCTCAAGTCAGCCGCCCCTGGACCCAGTAAGGTCGGAGGAGGGCATAACTGCCAACTTCCAGCCCCGGTCACCGCCTTCGGAGACTGGAAAAAGGCAGCGTATCCTCCTCCTCCGATGCCCGGTGTGCCTTCTGCGGGCCAGGAGAGAGGTCGATATTTCCCTCTCCCTTTACGCAGCCTCCTTCTACGCGTCAGCGAGAGGTCACTGCCTACCACAGAGATGAGGCCACGGCGCAACTCCTCCCAATTGGCACACTCTGCCAGCGTATGACGCGCCATGTCCTATGGACATTGGCCTACCCCAAGAGTCGCTACATCGACCAGTCCTATAGTTTTTACACCCAACTTACCAGATTATATTATCGAACCTCCTTGTGGGAGGCCTCCCAACGTTCATGTACGTGGTCGCTACTCCAGAACCAGATGGATAAACGAACTTGCACCCAACAGTTAGACAATACAGGCTAATAGAATACTGGAGCTAGCTTCCAGTTTGGACGGCATCTCCAGCAGTTACCACAATTGCCTTAGGCGAAATATTATGTTTGTCTGACCATCTACTCCGATAAGCATATACAATCTGTTTAGTTATTCGTTGAACTTCATAACTTATTTAATATCAGCCCGCTTTGTAAATATATTGATAAAACTGTTTTTATTTCATAACAGATTAAGAAAGCAACTGCGACTTTTGATTTGTCACAAATCTACAACGCGAAAAACAAGGGTGATAAGGTTTTAAGAACTTTCGAAGGAGGGAAATTGGCAATGGAAGAAGAAAATGGAGAACTTTTCCCTCCTAATGGGCCTACTGCTTCTTGTCCCAATAATGTTAAACCGAACGAAACCAGGTGCTTTGAAAACTGTAAGTGGCCTTTTGTTATAATAATATCTTTGAATTTTATTTTTTGAACTTGCAACATCAAAAAATAAAATTCGGTGCACAAAGATGGTCACACTGAACAAGAAAAGTCCAGACTTAATATTTGTCAACGGGATATGGAGTGCAGTATAATAGGTACTAAGTGAGCAAATCGCGTTCGAAACACCACCCTGCGCTCCATAACTAAAATAAAAACAGCCAGGCTAAAGTGGGAGTGGGCTGGCCACGTCGCGTCGCACTAATGCACGCGGAGAGGTGGTCGAAAATTGTCACAAACGGGACGCCTGAGAAAGGTGAAAGACCGCGGCGAAGGTGGTGAGATGATCTCATCATATTTGCAGGAGCAATCTTGGCTAAAGATCGCCCACGACAGAGAGATTTGGAAAGAGAATGGGGAGGCCTTTGCCCAGCAGTGGGACAATAGTGCAGACTAAATAAAAGTGCCTAAATATGACAATC
>NDFZ01001364.1:0-13606 GCA_002192655.3 Mamestra configurata | reverse complement strand
ACGTACTAAGTGTATCCAAGACAATATATCCACGAAAACAACGTCACTCATCCGAACTCATAAATAACCGGCATGCAAATGGTGGTACATGAGTTAATGAAACATAAAAAGTTGTCATCGGCGGTGACATGGCAGTGCATGTCGGGTCACGCATGTCCTGTTCACTGGCCACTCCAAGCGAGATCTGTTCGCCATGTTTTATTGTTCGGGACATTTTGTGGTTATTGTGTTAACCTGTCAACCACATGTAGATGTTTATGGAGTCCTGTTGTTGGTAATAATTTGATGGGACTATAAAAATAGGAGCTGATAAAGGCCACAGGTTAAAGTGTGATTTGTTTTTGTAACATGGTTTCTTAGTAACAGCCTGGAGTATACAAAGCTCTAGCCTCTAGTTCAGCCGCACTCAACCTTTTTTCACTCTGGGAAACATTGCGCTTCTACTATTGTCATGATGGGCTGAAAGAAGCTACAGTAAAAAAAAATACATTTAATAGTATCTACATGAATGCTACTTTTAAATTTGTGCCAAAGGACCGTTTTCATATGGCCAAGCCATCTTTTTCACATTTCACAGTGAGGAGTAGTCTCAGCACATCGTCAAGGAGTGAATCAATAGAGAGATACATTCACATTGAAACACTGATTTAATATAGCATCAATAATGTGCTAGGCTACATGGAAAAGCTTGGCGGGCCACATGCGGCCCGCGGGGCCGCTGGTTCAGTATAACTGCTCTTAATATAGCCGAGGCTTGGCCAACAAGCTAGCAAATTCATCATTATTATATCAGAATGCTGCTGGGAATAGGGCTCCTTTCCTTTCTGCCATAATTCCCTACCTTACTTCCGCTGAAGAACTAAGGTAATTATCATAGCCCGAAGAATCGCCAAACTTAAGTAAAGACAGTGGGTAGGGCACATTTCTTGTAGAACAGATTATCGATGGGTCCGAAAAGTTCTAGAGTGGCTTGGTTCTGAATAATGTGGACCGATGACCAGGTGAACGCTGCGGAACTTCACTGGATGCAAAACGCACAGGACCAGTCGATGAGGCGACACTTGGGAGAGGTCTTTCGGCTGAAATTATGATAACGACGATAATACTTCCCTGTTTTGTGCCTCCGGGTTTTATCCTCGGCTTTGGTAATATCATCGAATCAACGAGCTTTTGAACGCTTTTTGTTTCTATGAGACCTAAACCATGACCAGTCTCTCCNGGTAATATCATCGAATCAACGAGCTTTTGAACGCTTTTTGTTTCTATGAGACCTAAACCATGACCCGTCTCTCCTTTTGGGTAGTAGGTACAGGTCTAATATCTTAGAAGATTCATCGACAGTAAATCACTCTGTCTCTCCTTATACATATAGGATGTGTCCTGTCCATCCAGATTTTGATAATGTTATATAGAAAATAGCAAAGTCGTAAAAGGTAGTCGTAATAACATAATACTGCGAATAAATTTCTGTAAGCACGAAGGTAATATTATAATATAGTTGCTATGCTACCTTTCATTATAAAGTAGGTAGGTAATAATGGGGTGTTAGAAAGAAATATTTGTGGCATATCGTTCAAGGCCGATGACTCGTGAGTTTTCAATATTAGGCTGGAAAAGGTACTTTCGTAGTTTACATAAACTGAAAGAAAACCCACCTAAAAGCCTCCTACATATTCTACACCCAGTTTGATTTTTTGTTAGCAAAAGTAATTTATTTTACGTACAATTCCGCACGACATTGCGGGCTGCACGTTTATCTTCAACACAAAAACAACTCTAGAAAAATGTATTGCGCTTTTCTACGTGGAGTTTAATGGTTGAGCGCAGTTAAACACACCTACACGCCTATAACCTTTTTGCTAAAACGAAAATGGAACAAAAAAGAATATTGTTTTAATGGCTACCTATTAAAATACAATAAGACATGAATATCACAATCAGTTTCGTGCCGTGAAGGAATAAAAAGAAAAATATTCGAGTCTCTGTTTGGTTTTATTTTGCTTATTNCACAATCAGTTTCGTGCCGTGAAGGAATAAAAAGAAAAATATTCGAGTCTCTGTTTGGTTTTATTATGCATATTAAAGGTAAGTACTGAGTTTGCAAAAAGCCTGTATTTTCTTTTTTAATTAATCTCAAGTTTTGTTCACTTTAGTGAATGTGATGCGACACCTATAAAACATAATGACTCAATTGTATTAAACTAGCCACCCATCCCGGATTTGCATGGATGCAAATTATAAACGCAAACCTTCTTCGTTATTCGCTCCTTTTATTTATGGTTTAGAAGAATAAAAAAGCAGATAACCAGAAACAGGTCGACGGCGACTGTTTCAAACATTTATGGAAATTCAATAATCGTAATTATTAGGAAGGGCTAAGTTTCAGCAGCAAAAAAGTGTTAATTGAAATAGATGCCAGTGACAAAGCCTTATTGGCTCTTTGGAGGAGCCCAAAGGATAACATACGCAGTTTCATGCAAGCAAGTAGGCAAGACTGTACCGTTGGAACCACCGACGCCTGTAGATTCCTGGAAATGAGATTACGATGCCGATCTTAGAAACCAGGTAAAAGTTCTCAAGTAATTATAGCAAGTTAATAAAATCATCACACAAGAAACCGGATCACAGCCATGCTTCTTGACGTGATGAAAAAGTATGGTAACAGTAAGTACTTACACGGAAAAGCCTAATACAGTAAAAACTGTTTGTACACCGGACTTCAACACAAAGCTCATGATGTTCCAACAAAATTTTATCAGCCTACCGTACGAAACAGCCCAACGAAACAAAAATAAATAAAAATGCGTATGTAAATCGCTGGAAGGGACGTCCAGCTTAAATTGGTAGATAGTCTTGTTAAGCTACATAAATTGTGGTTACATTCGGGGTCTCAGTTAAACACTGGCGAGCATTTTAAATGCTTCAGCCAAATATTTACAAAGATAAAATGATTACTACGTTGAACGCTGCTGATGGCGTTTCTTTACTGAAAATATTTCAATAACTCGTTATACCTCTGTTATTCGCTGATGCGTCTTTTCGAATTTCTGTAATGTCCCAGTAATTTTCATTTTATCGTACCGTGAGTAAGTAAAAGTTCCTTTGTGAGATGACCTGTTGATGACATTTTATGGAGTTTACTCTACAAGCCTTGCTACTGTTTGAATATTTTTTTAGTGATTTCTTTTGATAGAAAAATTTCTTTCGTGCTCAGAATTTTTCGTGTTTCAAGATGAATGTAATAAGAATTCATACCTACTATAACCTAACTGAATTGAATAATGTTCTAGTTGATTCTAAATCTTATTAACAAAACAACACTTTGCTGGATCAATAAACACAGTCATCCTATCAACGATATGATCACAGTGAATGAAAGCACCTGTAAACTTAGCAATTCAAATGACAATAACGTATTCAAATGATAACGTTACCACGTTACACATAACGTTACTTTAATAAACAATTTTAACGGTTTAATCGCTTCGTGTAACCAAGTCCACGCGATCTCATAAATTACTCGAGTCCCTTACATACAAATGAATTTCTTGAAAAGGTCGTAGAAATTAGAAGTTCACGTCAGTGTCCGGTCACGCAAGCCCGAAACTCTTTGTACATATTTACCTGTTGTATTATTAAACCACGGTGGTTATAAGCAAGTTGTAATTCACTACTCGCTCCCTAAATAATAACTACCTATGTTATACGGAACCACCCATATAAGGGTTGAAACTTTTATGACAGAAATAGGGACAAACACGCGCCGTTTTGAGTGTGTGGCTGTGTACTGGTTGCTTAATAGTTGCAGAGGAACATTAAATACTTACCCTTAATTTTATCAGTGGGTGAAACATTTTGTTGGGAGCTGAATATTTTGTGCGGAAACTTATTGCTACGCAGGTATTGTGCGCACCTACCTACCTTTTCCTCCATTTCATTAGGTCAAACAACCTTTATTTTGTAAAAGTGAATTAGGTGCAGCCTTGAGAAAAACCTCACGTAGAAAAACACATTTATCTCGTAACAGGAAGAGGGCTTAAAAGATTAACTCGGGAAGCAACTCTCCTCGGTTTTAAAAAACCGTTGCGGGGTCTTGTGTTATAAAATTGAACGCGTGAAAGTGCCAGTAGGTTTTTGACTTGATTTTTTTATAACAGTTCTCAAATTCTAGAGAAAAGACAAAAGACTAGTAGACAAACGGTTTAATAACTTTTTCACAATATTTTAGTAACTTCGCACTAATATTAAACACGTGAAAGTTGTGTGAGTGTGTGTGTGTATGTTTGTTACTTCTTCACCCGCAAACGGCTGGACCAATTTTGATAAAATTTGGTATGCAGGAAGCTGACACCCTGGATTATTTTTATATATATACTAGCTGCGCGGTTAACACTGCGGGGCGCAGCTAGTCTTTCAAATAAGTATTCTTTCATCCATCGTAGATTTCTGACAGTATTAAAAAATCGCATTAACAAACTAGGTACTAACAGGAAACATGAAAATCAAATAGTAAAAAACTGTGGATCAACGAACGCGGACCTCTCATAAATCGGCATTGGCATCGGCGGGCGTGGAATAAAATAATCGAGTGGCTGGATCCCTGATATTCCATGCATAAGCAATATAAAATGTTATTCTGTTCTGGTGAATAATTTATTCTCGATTGTCACCCTTGTCGACAACGAAACTGAACTTTGTTCAGCAGGTGTTCGATCAAACAATTACACATATTTCAGATTACACGATACGATACTGATTGATCTTTATGTTTTGAGATTTTGATGAGACATTTTTTTAGGATTCCTTACCTAAAGGGTAAAACGGGACTCTATTACTATGACTCCGCTGTCCGTCTGTCACCAGGCTGTACTCATGAATCGTGATAGTTAGACCGTTGAAATTTTCAGATGATGTATTTCTGTTGCCGCTACAACAACAAATACTAAAAAGCGCGTAAAGAAGTAAATAACATACACACACACATACACTCNCTGTTGCCGCTACAACAACAAATACTAAAAAGCGCGTAAAGAAGTAAATAACATACACACACACACATACACTAACACTCACAAACTTTCGCCTTTATAATATTAGTGTGATGTGATGGTACGGAACTCTTCGTGCGCGAGTACGACTTGCACTTGGCCGTTTTTTTTATAGGAGGTAAGACTCTTTCAGGGAAATACAATGTAACTCCTAATGTACAAAATTGGGTGATATTTGTCACCAATCCTATCATTTGTTACACTGTTTAGATCCATTTGGTTGATATCGTTTGCATCGGTATGCAATTAAGTTTCAAGAAATGAAAACGATTTATAAGGTGCTGTGAGAAAAATCAAACCAAAAATCCTTTAATGCCATGAATTGATGAATAGCTTACGCGTTAAGAACAAAGATCATTATGATTCATTCCATTTCTTGCTCACTAGTTCGGCGAAACTCGTGGTATTAATCAAATCTTAAGAAAGTTAATATTTAAAGTGATACAGCCTGAAAGTTTGTAAACAAAAACAGCGCGGACGCTTCGACGGAACCAAACGAAAAACTTGCTCTGTCGACATTGATTGATGTGGCCGGCAAACAAGCCAACGCCGCCGACCATTTTACTAAAGATACCCTCCGAATACCTATACTTATTTGTAATTCGGTAACAGTAAGAATATACGCAGTAGTAATTTAATTTACAACAAAACTTATCGTTTTATTACTTACAGGAAAAGATTTTGTGGACGAAGCTTAGAATGACACAAAGGAATCGCTAATGTAGTAATGTTATAAACTTCTTTTTTCATAAATTCAATGTACGCTTGCTCGCGAGTGTACCTCTTGATAGCTTATTTGCATTTTGGGAATGATGTAACTCAGGATTTCGTTAAGCTGACGTGTAAAATGGCGTTAATCTCTTATTTAAATACTTAGTAATACCCCGTCCATTGTGTTTGCTCGATTGTACCGGATTATGGAACATTCGAATAGATGTACGTCGTCACGCTGAAATCAAACATGACGGTTTTAGGGGTAATATTTTTATTTACGCAAATGGTGGTAAAAAAATATATTTATGTTTAGCGTAATTCATAAAAAAAAAAAACTTAAATTCTTTATACTTAGAGGAATTGAATTTAGAATCTGCTATTCAGTATAAAACTAATCATAACATTTGTTTTTTTTTTAATACACTGTCTGTCAATGTGTAAAATTATGTTAGGTGCTTTTTAGAAGATACACACATTACACCAAAAATACCGCAACAAAATATCAACAACAATCAAAAGAAAACTAGGAATTGAGGAAAAATACGAGCACTGTTATTTCCTCGTTCCTAACCGCTTAAGCTGTTTGCAAAAACACGGGTAATTTAATCAAAGAGACATTAAATACCTGATAAAAGACTTTCGTAATCAGTATATTGCATTCATAACATAGAAAAAGTCATGAGAAGAAATAAAACTTGATGATTAACTGATTTTCGTTGTTCATCTTTGACGTGAATTTCAAAATAAGCAGATGAAATGAATGATCATGAGGAAAAACCGCATACAAGGATTTATGTATAGCGATACAGTTCAGCATTCACGGGATACTGTATTATGAATAAAAGTTTGATGAATTGGTTAAACCACATTTTCGATTTAATAGAAAATTATATTTTGGACCGTAATTTCATTTCCCTTTTGCCATTCAATATTCATTGATACCAAATTTTAATAATTTGAAATTCGAATACAAAATTCGAACTTTAAATTTGTATTTTTTCGACTACAAGCAAAAACAGTGTGAATGTGAGGACCATGTAGATCGCAATAGGGGTTCATTTCATTTTAGTCTGGCAGTTTGAGTTCTTTATGCAGTGTACCCAAATGTCCTTACTTTGGTATTGTTCGTCAAATCGTTGAGCTCCTTTAAGTTCTAAGTTTGAGCTACACGATAACTGACAAACGCTTGCACTGTCTGGACAGGCTCACTCAAATCTGTGTGGTACCTTAATCAAAAGACCACTTCAGACATTAACCTACATGGTTCTCATATGATTTGAACAGTACGATTGTTTGGACTTTAAAAGAGCCTTTGACCTCTGAGTTTGTTTCGATGTTTCTTCTCAGGGTAGTCAGCTAGGAAACACCGGTCTCATCTAGTTTAAAAATGACCAAAAAAGATTGACGTGTAAAACCTACTTACAAAATAAATATCATTTATCATCTATCAGTCTCTCGTTTTACAGTTTTCTCTACCTCGCACAAGTCGTAATTACGTTCTAGAGCTATTAAAGGCGATCGTCTTCTGTTTGACTTGTTTAGCTCTTATTTCAGGAACCAACCATACATCTTCCAGTGACCTTTTATCTGACATTCAATTACTTTATCCGCACTGCAAGTAGTAAAGCGATTTAATCAAAATACATCCCTGTGACAGGAATTCTAAATGAAATCTTGTAAAAGAAATACTTAGTCGTGAATGAAAAAATCTTGCGAGCTACTCAATTTTATCTCGGGCTGGGTTTACGATAAATATTTAAAGCTTTAAAACATTTGGACAGTAAAATCACATGATTCATGTTCGTGCATATTACATGACATGTTTTTTTCTCCGAAGGGTTCGAGAACGTCTGTAGTTGTGCTTTTCGTGTTAAGGGGCTCCCAACTGGAGCATTCGCCTGTAATGTAACGTTACAGAGTCGAGCATTACATTGGTGAGGGAACAGAATCAAGCATATATTTCAGTGCGCAACTTGATGATACAATGTGTAATATTTTGATACAACTTCTAACATAAATGAATGAATCTAATGTTACATTACAGGCGAATGCTCGTCAGTCAGGAAGGCAGTATTGTAATGTAATGCTCAAAATCGAATCTGAAATGTTACATTACAGGCAAATGCTCCAGGTGAGGAAGGACCTTAACTTTGTCTCTCTTCGTTAAGCAGTTTAAAATTAACATCTCAAGGCATTTCATATGGATGTCGTTTAATCCTGCCCTTGAAAGTGTCATCACGGGCCTGTTTCATTCACCTCATTAAATAAACCGGATCTGTTGATGAATAAATTAAGCGCTCGATTACGATATCGGTTTTTTTTTAGAGAAATGCATCGGTTGTTAACGGTTTTTGGATTTTTATTTGGATTCCGGTTATTATCATTATCACTTGTTTTATTAGATGTAAGTTCTTAAAAGTGTATCTAGGTGCTTTTTATATTAATAATAATAAATCTGGACCTTATTATTATTATATCTGAATCTTATTCTGGACCAAACATTTTTAACATTTTATACACCCACCATACTGCGTAACAATTTGTTTGGATATTCTATGTCTTTCAAAATGAAAGTCTTCCTATTCTTGTCTTCTAAGAAAAGCTTTTTATAAACACACGTTATGAAAAGTGTTTCGTATGCAAAAACTCATTTATTTTGAAAAACCCAAGAGTTAGCTCTATTATTAAGATTTTCTTATTTTTATTCACAAATCACACAAACAGTTATACCAGAGTCTCGCAAAGTCATTTGTGTACTCCCATTCCCCTGACATTCCATTCAACGTTTCACGCAGAATATATCCAAACGGGAAGAGGAGCGATTACTTTGATTACACTTTCCGTTTACAATACCTCCGCCGAAGCACGCTCACATTGTTCTTTAATAGGCATTAAAAGGTTTTCAAAAATAACCATTCCGTAAGATGGATCCACACAACATCCGATACAATAAGACTGGCTATTGAAATTCTCAGTGGGAGTAACTGCCAAGGTTCATTAAACTCTTCAGGGTACGAAGTAAGAAATGTTTAGGGAACCGCAAATTATTTGTTTAAAGTGCTTCTATGTATTCAGGATCATTCGAGGGTACATAATGTTGTACGGTACGGTATTATTATACAATTCAGCGATTGTAATTTGTTTTGTTTGCCCAGAATTTACATGATTCCCAAAATCTCTGTTGGGAACACGAAATCAGGTTTGTGTTGTGATTTCATTTTGCAGTTGAAACGGTATAGTTGATAGTAAATCGGTGCGAGGTTTAATGTACAAGGTTGAAACATTCATGATGATTACAACCATAAATTTCCCGGTTACCTGCGCGTAAATGGTTGATTTATCTCTCTCATACAGAAGTAATATGTCGCAGTGTTTCGGGTCACCAATTATATTTGCATGTTCGTGCAAATACATTAGTCGTGAGTGCGTGATAAATGACAGTGAGGACGAAATAAAATAACATCATTTATACTCAATTGGATTGTAAGGTTTTATTTGAAGGGTTCTGGTTTGTATCTTTCCAATGATCAGGGCAAAATAAGGATTATTTTTGTTATTAAAACGTTTTTTTTTTGCAACATTAACTTCATGATGTTGTGTTAATTTTGACAATCTTATGAAAAAATGGCGTATTGACAAAAAAAAAGCATAAAGTAATTGTATTATTCATTAGATATTATAACTTTCCCCTGTCTGTAAAAATCTCAAGAAGGTAAGTCAGTAAACACTGGCACTCATTTTGATTTGATCAACAATAATCTTAGATAGAATTCAGAAACAAATTCAGTTTCCTTGGGTTATGTTATTGCAAGAAAGTGGGGAAGTTGATGTTTAAAGATAATTAGGTATCTACAGGAATACATAAAAAGCAAGACATATGCACACGAATGTCTACTTAGAATTATTGCTATTGGAAATGTGTTAGAATCATATTTTCTAATAGGAAAAGGGTAAAAGATAAATCTACATCAGAAATTGCATTTCAATAAAGCGAGATTTTCTTCTTCCTACTTCTATCACGCCAAAATCTCTAAGTAAAATAGTATAGTATTTGAAATCAATAGATATGATTCCCGTGCTGAAGCATTCAGCTTCATTTCATTTTTGAGCATTCAGCTCAAAAATCTGCACAAGACTTAGGTAAAGTAATCTTGGCAAAAAACACTGAACTAGTTAGCGACATTTTTTAAACTTGTACTGACTTGTACATATTAGAAACCATTTTCGTACGGCCATCTTTGGCCAGAATAGTGGCATAACTTCATAAATTGCATATACATAACCGTTATTGTGATGAAAGTACCTGATTATAAATTCGTGTAAGAAGTAAGGAGTAAAGTTGCAAATATGGAGTTTTGTTTCTTCACGAAGTATATCTAGCTATGATCAACGTACGAAAATGGCTGCATTTGCATTTCAAATTAGCGTATCAATCCAACAGTACAGTTACTCTGTCTGATGCTTATTTTTAGCAGGTTTCCGCTCCATCAGCAGTGGTTAGTAAAATTGTCAATCACCAATAGGGTTGCCACTTTTTTTTGCACAAATAAAGTACATTAGTCATTAAACGTAAAAAAAGTATATAGTGTCAAAATAAAGTACGATTTATTTACTTAATTATTTTGCTTATACTGCACTGTATTACCTTGCAATTTTAACAAATAATAATCACTGCTAAACAGTTTCACATCTTTACAGTCTATTTTAAGTTAAAGTGAATAAGTAATTATTTTTTATCAGATTCAGATGTTTCTTTTCTTTCTTACAGCAGAATGTGGAAAATGAGCATACATTTTCAAAATTACATTTTCTATGTCATATGATAAGAAGTTCATGG
This sequence comes from Mamestra configurata, assembly GCA_002192655.3. NCBI lineage: Eukaryota > Metazoa > Arthropoda > Insecta > Lepidoptera > Noctuidae > Mamestra > Mamestra configurata. The sequence goes on along the minus strand of NDFZ01001364.1, from coordinate 3,007 downwards.
CATGTCTCACGAATTTATGCAGTATGACATGCATGCATGACAATTTTCTTTTGTTAAATTTGGTACCAAATCTCTCATATTTGTATATAAAGAGTGGTTATTTTGTAAAATCAAATGATGCTAAATAAAGTATTTTCGCGTACTTTACTGTTCACATAAAGTATAGAGTAGGTACAATTGCCCGAAGTAACGTACAATACTTTATAAAAAAGTACGGGTGGCAACCCTAATCACCAATGCTGACTAATGACGAATTAGAAATCCAATAGCAAAGGATCTATAATAGATCATAATGTAGCCCTAACTACCATATCAGCTAAATAATGTATTGGATTGAAAATTTGTTTAATCTCTTAATTAATATCGATGTCTCTCAGACTTGATTAATTAGTAAAGATAAAACGGGAAACTGGTAACTCCATATTATTCAATTACCGTGAAATTGTAATTAAGGAAGGAAGTGATGAAAGTACGAAAAGAGGATTCGTTTATTATTCTGTTAATTCTTTATTAAAAAACGTTTCACTGTTCGTTCGCAGTACAATTTTTCGAGGAGTAATTGGAGATCTGACTGGAAAAGATATATTATGTAAAAGGATTTTGCAGGATTAATAACAAAAAATAAAAATAAAATAAGCAATAACACTTAAAGAAATGTTCGGGATTATTTACGAAAGCGTAACTAAGGCGATGTCCTTACCTTATGTATAGGAGTCCCCCAAAAGTCGTTGAGGAAAATGTTTGAAATTGGAGTCTGTGGTCTCAAGTCTCTGTTCTCTTTTATGGCACTTATGTCATCGAAGACGAAACCGCAGTACAAACAGTTGTGGTAGACAAGTATGCAGGCGAGGACCAGAATAGCGCCTAGACCTCGGCGCGGGGGCTCGGGCAGGTCCTCAGGCAGCTGGCTCTGACCCGGCAGGCGCCGCTTACTGCGACCAGTCCTGGTTCTTACTGCCGACATCACTCCTCCGAACCTACACACGCCACTCACGCGGTCCATCATGTATGTATCACATCGGCAAACAATTATTATTTACTAATCAGCACGAAACACTATTTCAAACAGTTCCTAACAAGTACAGTCATTTACGTAAAAGCAAAACCGAGCCGCCAGAAATGTTTAGGAGCTAGCGAAAACACAATCACGAATAGAGCCGGGGTAATAAATTTCGCTACACAAAATCAGAGATTAAAAACGACTAATACGTAGAATAACACTACCGAACACTATAAACAGAACGTTATTGTTAATGTTTAGGTTATAACGAAGCACATGTCACTATGTTTTTTCGAAATAATTTCATTTGACATTTATGTGATAGTTTCGTTCCGACGCGCGTGGACACACCCGCTCACCGGGCAGATTCGCCGACAACTGCCGAAGAGCGACGAGCGAATGCCGCGTCAAGTCACGTGACCCGTCGTTTTACTGCGGGTCGTTTTGAACTGGCGCATGCGCCCTGCGGCACGGGCTGGCGGCAAAACATTTTGTGTTTATAAGTGTTGATTATAATACGTTAGATTTAAAAATAAGGCATGAATGCATTAATTAATAATAAATTATTCTACTTGTTTTCCCAGGCGTAAAAATCTTTTTAAGATAAATAACTAGCTGATTTATGTGCACTTAAATGTACAATGTCTTGATTTATTCTATGAAATTACATGTCAAACCCAATAAAAACTTATTTTCACCGCAGATGATTCAAGTGCAGTGGCATATTATCGCAATTTGATTACCCTACGGTATTATGGGCGCATGCCCGGAGGTTGGCAGCGGCCGGGAGGGGTCGGAGTAAATGTTGATGACGACATTTGGTCGGGTTCGGGAGACTGAGACGAGAGCGCTCACGGATCGGAATACGCGCCTCTCTATTATCCGAAATTTAGAATTTCGATATCTCGAATATTAGACGCACACTTTCCGAATTTTTACCCCGATCGAGATAATTTTAAAATATTACAAAGGTTCAACGTTTTATTTCTGGAATACATTATTCTCTTACTTGTACGTTTTTGTGCGAACATGTTAAAGCTGTTTGTCACCCGTTTTTATTTCTTTTGCATCAACTGTACCGAATGATGAACTGTGTTAATAAATAAAAGGTTTTTCATGTCGCGGAGTTTGGTCGCATTTTAAGAGGGAAGTTAGGCAATCTCTCCGTGACTTTTTTGAAATGGAAATAAGGAATGGAATAATATTTTTGTCGTAAATCAATGAACCGATGTAATATTGTAGAAATAAAAGTCCCTGTATCGAGTCTGAGTTTCTGAGAATTCATTAAAGGACGTTGAAAAGAGAAAACTTGAGTGTTTACCTGAATAAAATACTTGGCACTTAATTATTATTTACTAGCTTTTGCCCGCGATTTCGTTCACAGCCTATAACGGTCTCAATAGTCCCATCTAACAAACTAACTAACTTACTAAATAATATTATTATTGTTAGGATTTAATACATCAACCGACCTTCTTAGTTCGAATGATGTAAGTATCCATTTTCAATTTCATAAATATTTTCGACTGTTTTTTTACGGCGTTTTGTTGTGTTTATATGAGTCATACAAGCGTGTTTCTGCTTCAATAACATGCCTTTTGACTTCACTTATTTTTACCCAGAAAAAGATTAATATCTTATCGACCTAAATATTTATAGCGACTTACCAAAGAGGTTATCATTACATTATTAAAATCTTCCCTTAAGGAGAAATACTTTTACGAGGATAAGAAACAATATTCAAAGTAAAACTCGAGGGACTCCGCGCTAAAACAGTTGCTTCATTTCCGATGACCCTTGACACGAACATTGAACATGTAAAAAGTTAAGACACGTGGGCAATGTTTTCCTTATTTTTTACCCTCAATTGAATCTATTTCCCTAAGGATACGATACATATTCAATTACTAAGATCGTATTGACGATGGCAGAGTTTGTACAGTGGGTAAAAGAACTAGTAAGTATGCCATTGGTTGTTTTGCCCACTGTACCAACTCTGCATTTGTC
>NDFZ01001363.1:0-13602 GCA_002192655.3 Mamestra configurata | reverse complement strand
GATAAAAACGCGACATTGAAAGTCATACTTTGTTCCATTAATCAAAACTTACCTTAACGTTTGACATTGGCCTCTCCCAAGTTGTGAACGGACATACTTAGTGCTTTGTCCTCTGAAGCGATTCTGTTTTAGTTACCTACCTACTTACATTGTCCAAGTTATTATATTATTTTTATAACTAGCCTGAACTGTCGCAGTGCTAGGAATACGCCTTTCTCCATTCCTTCCATTGTTCCCGGTTCTGTGCTATTTCTCGCCAGGTCGTCCCGCTTTTGGGGCACGAATTTTGCATTTTACAGGCCCACCACTCGATGGGAAAGTTACTTTTTGGTAAATCAGTTTTTTTTCCAATGTTCTACAAAGTCAGACCTCCACTTTATGAGAGGGTGTGGTGGTCTGTTGGTCACCACACGGTCCTCGTGCGGGTAGGAGGATTTTGCAATGTCTTTCAATTTTTGGATGAAAGACAAGCTCGTTTCCTTCACCATTTTGAGAGCAATGGTGATGAAATATTACACAAAGTAAAAACCTGCTTGGGTTAGACTTCAAACCAAACTCTTAAAGTCGTGGCCGTTACCAATGGGCTACTAGAAGCGCTGAAGGGCAACAAAAGATCCAAAGCACAGCNCAAAGTCAGACCTCCACTTTATGAGAGGGTGTGGTGGTCTGTTGGTCACCACACGGTCCTCGTGCGGGTAGGAGGATTTTGCAATGTCTTTCAATTTTTGGATGAAAGACAAGCTCGTTTCCTTCACCATTTTGAGAGCAATGGTGATGAAATATTACACAAAGTAAAAACCTGCTTGGGTTAGACTTCAAACCAAACTCTTAAAGTCGTGGCCGTTACCAATGGGCTACTAGAAGCGCTGAAGGGCAACAAAAGATCCAAAGCACAGCCTTAAGCCCTTCCTGGCATCTACAATGTGCCCTTTTGAACCCTAGTGCTCCAAACATCCAGTAATAGTAAGCATTACACATATTAGTTGGCAACAGTGCCAAGTGTCACTTTTCATTTGCCACCATCAAAGTTGCTGCACAAAGCGTTGGAGCATGATGGAATTTCCGGTGGCAGAGAATTTAAACCAATTTAAATGCGAGCTTTTATTTGTTTCAAGCGTGAGATACGCAGATAATAAGTACTGTCAGGATGACCTCCTTAAACAACGTTTCAGATTTAACTTCGTAAGATATTCGGCACTGCCATAAAGAAGCGCTGGTACAAGAGTCCCATATCAGCAGCATAGCTAGCAGGTATGCGTATATTAAAAGTACATACTAACACTACTATATCCCACAATTTTGTTAGTGAGAAAATAAGGGAGGTCTGGCAGCTCCGGGATCTCAGTCTATAGTCTTGAAGTCTTTGTATAACAATCCACTACTGGACACAGGCCTAAACGCTCGCCATTAAACACAATCCTCTACTAGCTGGCTGGGAAACTGGCATTTGCTGGATGATCTCTCATCCACCCTGCGAAGATCCTCGCTCAATCAAGCCTGGCGCAGACAGGCAGCATGTAAACCATTTATATAGGATTATTTAAAAACACTCCTCACCAATAGAATTTGGTCCTTTGAGTCCTTTATTACAAAACCCCTGTTCGAGCCACTTCTCTTTTACGCGATTCTGTTGTTTTTCTATCACTCAAGTCTTATCAGAAACATGTTTGTGTATAAGAAAAGAAATATTACAATAAATCTAAATATTATAATACGAGATACGTACCTACTCTCAAACGGATAGTGTGGTCACTTACGTGCTAAAACTACTTACTTACGTTACTGGATTAGACAGCCATTATTTGATCAGGTGGGGGTGCTCCGATGAGCCACAATACGGCTGTGAAGCCACGTCTAAGACGATGTCTCACCTTTACATCTTGCCGCTGCATTTTATGAAAGACCTTTACGAGACCACTGCTATTCATCGTCCAAATTTTGATTAAAGCTGGTATACACAATAAGGGGAATGACGAATATGGATATATTATATATAAATGGATATGACGAAAAGATTCTCGAATTTTAACGTAATACTGGTTTGATATCTGCCTTATCGGGGAAACCAAGAAGGAATCGCTCCGCGAAAATATGTATTGCCCCTGCCGTAGGACTTGCTAATTACAGCAGTAAGTAACTGAAAGAAAGAAAAATGTTTATTTGGGACTCGCACAAGACTAACAAACCAGTAAAATAAAATAAAATTAAAAACTAAACAGTATAATAAAATAACTATCTGTGCGAGGCCAAAATGGTTCCTATCTCAGCTTATGCTGCGATATCTAAAAATAAATAACGCAGCGCTGCAAGTTAAATGTAATCGTTTTAAGACGAAGAAGTTTAAGTCGTCACAAGACGGCTTCACTATTCGCATCTTGCAGGCCATGACCAATTTTAGCCAGATTTGAATATTAGATAGGTACCTATGTCATGAATGTCCTATTCCGCATCAAGAGGTGTTTGTGAATTACATCAAAAGCACATTTAGGATGATTCACTTCAGAATGGAAGTGATCAAAAGCACAATTCAAACAGGCAAACTTTTTAAAGAATACCCCGGTATAAATTGTTTTCCCCAGTCGGTGGTAGATCAATAATTCAGTAGGGAATGCCATCTATAATTACAAGAGTAACAGGGCTCTGTTAGCCACGTAATTATAGATGCAGCCACGAACCAGTTCACGTGGCATTTGAAAAAAGAACCGAATCGATATTAGTTAGCTAGTCGTCTGTCCAGTGTCCTATTCGTCCTTTGGATTTGAAACTAAGAAGCGTGAAGAGACAAAGGATTGTGCAATCTGTGTTAGTATCGTTTGAAGTTCGTGTAATGTTGCCACGTTAAAATTAGATGTCAGATTTTATTTTGCAAAGAGGAAGCTAATGGGAGAAATGCAATTAGTGTAAAGAAAAACCAGGTGGTAAAATACATTGAAAGTGTGCAGTAAAGTGGTCGACATCTGAGTTTTAATTCCAAAATCAATACTCTTTACTCTATGGTTTATTTGTCTTTGTGAGACTAGATCAGTAGTTACACTAGGTACTAAGGGCCAGTTGTACCTCAAATCTAGGGTTACCATTTTATTAGGCTAAATGCAGTAAGTGATTTGAGGTGCAAAGAGGCCCAAGTCATTAGGTAAAATCGTTGCAACTTGAACAGTCAGCCAAGCTACTGGCAGAGCATATTGTTCGCGGAATAGATAATCGATGGGATCGACAGGTTCTAGAGTGACGACCGCGTACGTACACACGCAGCGTTGGAAGGCTTCCCACAAGGTGGACCTATGACCTGATGAAGGGGCCTCGGGAATCCGCTGGATGCGAGTAGGATTGCCAGGTCTTAAAACCGAAAAGCCGAACAGGCCAGTTTAGCCGGACATTTGGGTAAAAAGGCCGGACACACGACGATATTTTTAAAAGTAAAACAAGGCTTTTTATCATTGACCATAAAATCTTCTTAAATTCTAAAGAAACAACAATAAAATTGAGTGAATCAATCTTCTTTAGTATTAACCATCCAATATTCATTTCCATTTGTAATTAGTAGTACGTAGCAAGCGATACAAGTTGAGGGAAAAAGTTGTTCAAATGCCGGATAGGCCTGACACCGTCTAATTTGGCGGCACACATCCAAAAAGTCTGACTGTGTCCGGCTTTATCCGGACGCCTGACAATGATAAGAACACTAGATACGAGACTCACTGGACCGATCGATGTGGTGACACTTGGGGGAGGCCTAAAGTGGATGTCTTTCGGCTGACATGATGATTTTGAAAACAACTTGATATTTGAGTAATTCATAACCAATACCGAAGCTTCAACAAAACCAGTCACTCTCTGGCCATTAAACTTAAAAAAAACATCGGCGAATTTAAAAACACGTGTTTCCCCAACCGGCAAAGTGCGTATTCCTTCCAAACAATGTTGAATAACATCGCGATTGTCATTCTAGCTAGAGTAACCTTGATCGGTATCATAGTAAACAACATATTTTTGACTTTCAAAATTCAGCCTAAATTTTAGCCATTTGATAGTGTTTAACGCGTAATTATATCTTATCTTTATCCGCTCGTTGCGTCACCTTTTGTGGTGCGTTGATTTTAAACAAACATTGGTAGGCAGGTTGATCAAAGTAGCCAGCAGGAGGACTTAAATTTTACTGATAAACAAACACACTGAGCGAAACAAACTGACAAGTCCTTAGTCTTGGAAAGCGTATTAAGTTTCATTAAAATCTGGTGACTCATTTCTACGAATAAGGATTTGATAGTTTTTATGAAATAAATAACTTTTGCCAGCGACTTCGTACGCGCATATCCCGTTTTTCCCGTTCCCGTAAGAATTTCGGGAAATCTTCTCTTAGTGTTCCCCTATGCAGTGTAGCTACATGCCAATTTCAGTTTCGGCTGTGCGTTGTCTATCAGTCACTTAGTCAGTCAGTCACTCAATCACTCAGTCAGTCAGTAACGGAAGAATTTCATATATTAGGATTGAAATAGAGCGCAGGTGTCCTGTGCGACCCTTCCTCCTCCTCCACGAAGGGGAGGACTTGGCCCAGCAGTGGGGCACAAGTTAGGGTATTAAAAATAAATTGGCTTTCATAAACCAAAGTTTTGTAGCATAACGCTGTAAACTTGATAAAATTATACAGTTAACGGTTATTGACCCAACGCCATATCAATAAAATATATCTTTTTCGGTCAACTGTTTACGACTTGACACTGAATAATAAACAGCTGAATCCACTACCTTTTCTCTATCAAAACCAATAACAAATCTTTGTTTTGTAAACAGATTGTGTTGTATCGAAGAAGGCTATAAAATTAACTAGTGTTGTGAAAGTTGGTTCAGCTTGCATTGACTAATTTTGTAACGAAGGACCATTTTTAGGACATGACGAACACGACACGCGGTCGGTGGGCAGCAGTCGGGTGCGGGAGACATAACAATGCCGAATTTCTTGTATGGTGCACACAGCACACGTCTATGCAAACGTTCATCTATCCAAAATCTATGTTTATTGTCATCATCATTACCTTGCCCTTATCTCAATTTATTTGGGTTCGGCTGCACCATGGCTCTTCTTCCATACTTCTCTTTGAGTCATCTTATCGGTAGTCCCACCCTTTCCAGCTATATCATCTTGAATGCAAATATCAAATCCTGAAACTCTGTCTTAACTCAAGACAGAGTCTGAAGGCCAGAGAATTTGAAGCGCTGAAGTAATGTGGTCCTAATAATCAAGACTTCTAAAACGGGCACTGTTTCCATGAAAACCTTTGGTCCTTTAGCCCGCTTTAGCAACTACAAGGCGTGAACTTTAAAGAAACACCGTATACGTTCCAACTGTTATTCGCATGTACTTAAATACTTTTCCTTATCGCTACAAAGAGCAACACACGAGCCGAAAATCAGAGAGCAAACAATCCAACCAATAAGAAAGGTTTAAGAATTATTGCATCCGCTACATACAGGTTTGCTTCGAACTCTCGACCGAAGATAGAAGGATGATGCTCCATGAAATTGAGACTTTTGTTTAAAAAAATAGAGTTTAATATTAATAAGGTGTTGTTTTTCAATAGCCATTATCTTGGTCTATCGATACAGGAATAGTATAAACTTTCCACGGCAACTGTCTCTAACTGTTTATCGTTATTGTCGTAATCATTACACGTGCGGGTCACGTGTTTTTTTATCTGCTTCATAACATAAACAGATGACGTCACGCCAGAGAAATCTGAAGTTAGAAGGAATCTGTTTTGCTGAATCGCAAGTCTTGTTGTACATTATGGTTGCTGAAAGAGACTAGCATTCGCAATTTGTCGACTCTTTCTTAAACAAGCCGGTGTAAAATGAAACAGTCTAGGTTATTTTACGGGCTAGTTTTAAGCTGAAAATATGTACTTCATTCTCAGAACGCTATTGACACGACTGAAAGGTCTTTCTTAGCAAGAGGAACAAAGGCTAGAAGACTCGAGAAAGCTTGCAAATAGTGTTAAAATGTCGTCTATTATATTACTACATATATTTGGAACTCTGTTCGTCTGCATATTATAGCCTGATGGTTCCAAACATCTTAAGCACCATAACAAGATTTACAAAGGCGATTCCAGTGTATTCGTACCCCAAATTATTATGTTTCGAGTTGCATTTACAACACAGCTGTCTTACTATTATTGCTCAATCTAACACTGCCCCAAGCACTTATAAATCACGTACGAGCTACATTTAATGCAATGTCAACACTCCACAAAGCACAAGGAAGACTAAGAAAGTAGGTACTCGAACTACTCATATCGAAAACCCTCGAGAAATATCGCTAAGCCAAGTGAAGGAACTGATACGATACATGTTTTTCTATTCATATAGGCAAAGAGAATACGAAACTTTAAAACAGAATATGGTTAGGAAACCTCAATCCATTCCTTAGGGTTATANTCATATTTAATTGTTCAGGTACCTATGAACAGTTATTAGGGAAAGGTCAATATACTTTATTCCACATTTATCTGGCGCCTACTATAGGAAACCTCAATCCATTCCTTAGGGTTATTAGAATAAGTTTCGGCTTCCAGACTTCATTTTAGCAGGAAAATGTAAACACCATCAAATTGTAGAAAACGTAGTCAAAGTTCTGAATGATTACAACAGATCAAAAGGAATGACTTAGTGACTTTGCCTCATCGTCATCACCTTCGCTTTGGTGTTCTTTAAAAGACCGAACACCTCCATCCGCAAAATCGCGTTATTTTTTTTATTTATTGTAGTTAAAGCGGCAGTAGATACACACTCTGTGAGTCTCTGAAAATTTCAACTGTCTACCTATTACGGTTCTTGAGATACAGCCCGCCGTTTCAGACATACCGACGACGGACAGTGGTGGTAATAAGGTTTTGTTGGTTAGCCATCGGGTACGGAACCCTAAAAAAGAAACTGATTCTAAACTTAGAAATAGCTTCCGTAAAATTTTTCTTTGCACAATAATCTGTGGGATGACAATTGAAGACAATTTATGATCAGTTGGATCACCAAGTTGATTGCTTTCTAGCCGAAAAAACTAATTGTTTTCTTTCATTGCGTTTCAGGGATGCATTTCTCTCAGTCAGTGGCCATCATTCAGAGTCAAGTGGGCACAATAAGAGGAGTACAAGTACTTTATAGTGATCAGGTGAGATATAAACTTGTTTGCATGGTATTCTCTAATAATAATAAAGTAACTCGGCGAGGCCAGGGGTGTGAAGAATACTGGAAGACGTAGCGTTGGTAAGCCTCCCACAAGGTATACCGATGACTTGGTGAANGGAGTACAAGTACTTTATAGTGATCAGGTGAGATATAAACTTGTTTGCATGGTATTCTCTAATAATAATAAAGTAACTCGGCGAGGCCAGGGGTGTGAAGAATACTGGAAGACGTAGCGTTGGTAAGCCTCCCACAAGGTATACCGATGACTTGGTGAAGGCCGCGGGAATCTGCTGGATGCGAGAAGCACAGGACCGTGAGGTGTGGCGACACTTGCTTGGCCTATGGTCAGCAGTTGACATCTTTCAGCTGAAATTATGATACNAAGGCCGCGGGAATCTGCTGGATGCGAGAAGCACAGGACCGTGAGGTGTGGCGACACTTGCTTGGGGGGAGGCCTATGGTCAGCAGTGGACATCTTTCAGCTGAAATTATGATAATGACAACGAAAGAAAATGGCCCTACTATGACGTGGAAATGCCATCCAATTCCGACATTGTAAAAGGGATAGTGCTATACGCTATGTATAACTCCGTCTCTCTCTTGGAGCGGAATCTCGATCGTTTTAAGATTTCATAGTAGACCCTGGACTAGTTGAAGACTGGTAACTAAGTCCAGGCACATTATGAAAATGCTTAAAAGAAGGCTAATCTTAGTTTTAAGCTTTTGAAATGAAAAGGGGACAATTGATTATGATGCCATGTCTGAGCTAAGAGTTTAATTCGTGTTTTGGAAAAAAGGAGAGTTCGAATCTCTCTTTTGTTCTAAACCACAGATAACACAAATAGTATTGCCAATATTACTGGTTCTCNTTTGAAATGAAAAGGGGACAATTGATTATGATGCCATGTCTGAGCTAAGAGTTTAATTCGTGTTTCGGAAAAAAGGAGAGTTCGAATCTCTCTTTTGTTCTAAACCACAGATAACACAAATAGTATTGCCAATATTACTGGTTCTTCATAACGCTAGTGGCAAGAAAGTATTTCTCGAGAAGTAGTTTAGAATATTTCCGTCCAGGCTATCTTTGTAGTCTTTCTATGCTGATATAGTTATCTATTAAATAAGTGGTTTGATAATCTTTACTAGGAAAGTTTGCAAAGTGATGTTTTATCATCACTATTGCATATTTGGAATTCCTAATTTATTGCTTGTCCTCAATTCTATTATTAAAAAAAAATCCGTTGAACCTAACACGAGCCTGTTAAAAACTGGATGGTAAGAAAAGTTGCAATACTTTTTAACGTCTTGTAACAAAAAAAACTATTTTAGAGTAAGTGTTTCGGAGTCCCCCGTCTATAGGAAACGTGCATGGCGTTGACTGCCATAGTGCTGCAAATTACTTGGCTTTAACGCTTTTGTGCTGCCACTGCCTCCTATGGTCCTCCACGCTCCCTATTCCGTTCAGTTTATGAACCGGGAGCTCATCAGGAGTCCGAAAATGAACGCAACGGATTAGGACTCTGTTTGGAGTCCAAAGACAATTGGACAGCTCCGAAACAAATATTTTTTTATTTGAGATGGGTTTGCTCTTGACTCTAGTCTAGGTCAGAAATGACAGAGACAAAGTCGACGATGGGGCGAGCTTACCTAGAAGAAGCCTGTTCATTCTCATATTTTTTTTTATAGGTATATTTTGTGTTTAGGGGCTTTTATCAAAGATAATGCCAGCCCCATCGTACCCTTTTACATTAATTTGCTTACTTAAACAGTACTTTATAATATTACTTAATAGTTAATGAATTAGAGTTATTCGTGCAGGATCATAATTAATTGGCACAACTTTTTAATAATCTCGGAAGACGGTAAATATGAGATGGATTGGATTATGCCTACATCAAATTTATTTATTTTAAAATTCTTCACTCCGTTCACTCTTATAATTGTGTTTTCTTCTTTCCAGAACCCGTTATCTGTAGACCTAGTAATAAATATGCCTCAAGATGGTATCCGGTTGATATTCGACCCGGTAGCGCAACGTCTTAAAGTAATAGAGATCTACAATATGAAACTAGTTAAACTTAGATATAGGTAAGTGTCTTCCACGTTTCGAATTACTTGAATTACTTTTAGAATTAAATATTATTATTTTTTAAATTACTNGATCTACAATATGAAACTAGTTAAACTTAGATATAGGTAAGTGTCTTCCACGTTTCGAATTACTTTTACAATTAAATATTATTATTTTTAAATTACTTTTAAAAGTTAAAAGGGAACCGCTGATCTTGGTATGGTCATGTGAAGAGGAGGGATGAAATGCACGTAATTAAAAGAGTTATGAATATAAATGTGGGTGGATGGACATGGAGGCCAAAGAAAAGATCGATGGATTGTATTAGGAGTGATATGAAAGAAAAGCGAGTTAGTGATAGCGTGATGGTTGACAGGACAGAATGTTAGAAAGAAACGTGTGGCACCGACCCCAAGTAACATGGGATAAGGGCAGGAAGATGAGATGACTTTTAGAATTAATTAACGATACGGATCATTGGTGTTGATGGTCTTTGACGTCGTATGTGTGTGGGAGTGTGAGCAAGGTTCTTAATGTCACACATGTAAAGACTGTCTCGGTGTTTACTGCTGTGCATAAGGACCTGGTTTCGATTTCCAGGTCGAACTATGTTTTATTTGGTTTTTCTATCTGGAATTTCTCACTAGCAGCCCGAAGTCTTGATTTGTGCCTGGTTTAGGCAATAGGATAACTAAACTGACTAAATCATAACTGGCGAAGGATGTATGTGCTATAATCTGCCGCCATAAGAAAAAAGGAAGTATCTGCACAAATCGAAGTAAGGAATCGATTTCCGACCTTAAGTTGTTTTATTAATGTTGGAAATCGGTTAATTCGTTTTGTGTTGAACGTCCTTTATTATGACGGCAATATTGGTACCCTTCTGCCTACCCCACGTATGTAAGATTATAAACTCTTTCTTTCTGCTCGAATTTGGATGGGATTTATTGTATAAGAAATTATCTCTTCGCAATATAATAGAGTTTACAGTATAATCAAGATTTGACTTTGACTTTGATTTAATAAAATCGTACGGTGTTTGTATATCCGGTGACAATAGTTTTTGTTGCTAGGGAGTTTGTTGCGCCACTTCTTCTTTTTTTCGGGCGTTTTGGGGGTTTATAAGCCCTGCCTGGAGGCTTTAATATTATATTAAGGCCACCACAGGCAAGCCCGGTTAAGCAGTCGACAACCTTATAGGTTGAACTGCGAGAAGCCACTCATAAAAAAAGGGCGTTTTGGGGGACTGTCTTTATGTAGAACTTTGACGTTCAAAAAGTGCTGGCACTCAGCCTAATTTGAATAAATGACTTTTGATTTGATTTGATAATATATTTTGTAAATATTTTGTACAAAACGGCTGAACTATGACTATTATATAAACTACACCCGCGCGAAGCAGGGCGGGTCGCTAGTCATTTATTAAAGGACAGCAAAAATCCTAAGATCGAACTATAAAACTAAATAAATATCATTCGTATTCTATCCGATGTAATCATTAGAAAAAACTATGTGAGCCTTTCGTCTAGACTAACGTTGTTAAAGCTCGCATTGTGTCAGAAACGCGGTTGGAATATAAATTAATTTGTTTCAGAACAGTATACCAGTCTTACATGATTTGCCGGTCGATTCTATAAACATGTCGAAGTTAAGTCTTTGGTGAAGTGATCACGAGGTGAGCTGTCCATCCATACAATCAAGATGGAATGGCAGCTCAAGTCGTGATCACGTGACATCTTGATTATATGGATTGACAGCTCACGTCGTGATCACTTCACCCAAGCCTTCACTTCGATATGTTTACAGAATCGACCGACTGGTATTATTGATTTAATTTGACGGTCGATTAAAAATAATAGATTGTATTAATTGTGCAGCTGGTGTATTTTAGAGTTCGTCGTTGGGTATGTTAGTTTCCAATTAACTTGCACCACAACTGAATTTTAAAAAGTATAAATATGTGTAAAAAAAAGGGAAAAATAAGGGCTATGCAAGAGTTTAGAATTTGACTTAGGGATACAAGGTGGAGACGACGATACGACAAAAAATTAAAAACGCTGGCAATACTAGTTCATACGAATATGTGGTATTTTATCACAGATTTGATGCCACTAACTGCAACAGACTGCTTGGAATATTTCGTCAGAATAGTACTCAGTACTCACTATCCTTGACTAGCTTGAATTTTTTTGACGTTTTATGCAATTGGAAAGTTTATTTTTAATTTCGGTGACAGGACACAGGATTTATAATGGTTTCAAAATATTCCTTAAACCAGTATTGTCACTGTTTTCATTTATTGTCGTATCGATGTCTCCACATTGTATAACTTCTGTGATTTTTTTCCTGGTTTTCATCTCTTATTTTTAGCCGTTCTGCCTTTCCATTGAAAATTACGAGTAGAAAGGAACCTGTGGCACAAAAATGCACCTCACTTTTTCCGTTAAAAATAAATACAGGGATCCTTTCATAAGAACTTTCTCCTGACAATAACAAACAACAAAAAAAAAAATTAGCGAAATTGGACCAGCCATTCACGCGTGATGCCGTGACCAAGGGAAATAGGGATTCATTTATATATATAGATTGCAAATAAATAAATCACCTCTATAGTTAGTGACTGTAATAAAACATCACTATCTTCGCTACAGTATCGTAGTGCGACCTAATGACATTATAATGCGAGCCACTGTTTCCATGTCCCCATACAAGGTCGGGCTAATGTGACTGTGCCCATTTGAGAACGTCTTAATGTTAATGTACTCCGTTGTTATGATTTAAGGGCATTTCGTGATGAGATTTGTAATAAAATTATGCCGTATTCCACGAAGAGGTGTGATTATAGTATGCCTTGATTTTGTTTAACCTTTTGAACGCCACTGTCACGTATAGGCGACAAGCAAGCGCGTGCCCTGTACGCCAAACGTCACAAATATGTGACAAAAAGTATAGTAAATTTGTGGCTTGGCGTCGGGAGCTCGCCGATGCGTTTATGCTCTGGCGTTCAAAAGGTTAAGTCCCTTGTAATATTGTGACGACACGGTTGGCGCAGTGGTTGAGCGATTGACTGCTGCGCTGCGTGTCGCTGGTTCGAGTTCGACACGGAACAAATATTTGTATGGCCTACAGATATTTGTTCCGGGTCTGGCTGTTAGTGTATGTGAGTTTGTATGTTTGTAAACGCACCCACAATTCAGGAGAAATTCCAAGTGTGGGGCAAAGTTAAAAAAAAAATAGAATATACCTAATGGAGAGTATTTACTCTTTAATGTACACCATACAAAAATTACAATAGGAGCTTAAAAATAGTTTAGTGGGTTGGAAGGGTGTAATGCCCTCTTAGGGGGCGAGTCTATTGCCATCAATCGGGAACAAATCCGGACTCCAGGCTGCTAATGAAAAATACCTGATGAGAAAACCAAATATCGCTTTGCTCGGGCTGGGAATCGAAACAAGGACGTCCTGCTTCGGGGTACAACTGGATCAATGAGGCAGTTCGTTAAATTTTTCGATAATTTTATATCATTTTGCAGGACAATCCAAGATTTAATATCTTGTACATTCAAATGCTAAGTTGCCTTCTAAACTGTTTGTTGTGTAATCAATTAGAATTTTGTTCACGTATTTCACAGACACATGACATGGTATTTAAAACTACGTGTGGTTTTTTATTATAGTCATCGCTCTCAGAAACTAAAGTACATACATCTATTTTAAAATAATTTGGTCCTTGAATTGGTGTTAAACCCTTCAGAGTTTAAAGGCATCTGCCAAAGACAATCACTTTGCCATGATCACGATTGGTGTACAAATCGTAGTAGTTAACATAGCTCAGTTGCCTATAAAATTGGAACTGCTACACATACTCCGGCTGCTAGATATTCTGCGCCTGCTACCCACAGATGTGGCATTTTTTTCTTTACAGCATTTGATAGTGAGATACGTTCGAATGATTTCATACAAACTCATGCACCTCGCCACCGGTAAAAAAAGACACTTTTAACTCAAATCTTTTGAATTTTCGAGGTGTACTTAAATACGACAAATATGTCTGTTTTCGTGGCAGCAAAAATAATAAGGCCATTTTTTTTTAAGTACGTTGAACCGACGCATACAACAACGTATATTAAACCGACGTTTACATGCTTTTATTTTACTTAATTTGTTAGTTACTATGACTATGGGTCAAATTTGCAATCTT
Organism: Mamestra configurata; assembly: GCA_002192655.3. Taxonomy (NCBI): domain Eukaryota; kingdom Metazoa; phylum Arthropoda; class Insecta; order Lepidoptera; family Noctuidae; genus Mamestra; species Mamestra configurata. Next base: position 151 of record NDFZ01001363.1, on the reverse strand, counting down.
GGTAAGTGACATCATTCTCAATCCAATATGGCGGACTCCCAAAAATGGCGGTAAAATATTTTTTTCAGTTGCTTTTAAAAGTTTATGCATTGTGTGTTATAGTGGCATGTGTTTCAACTCCCCGGAGATCTCACCGTCGATCGAGCAGGTG
>NDFZ01001360.1:0-13581 GCA_002192655.3 Mamestra configurata | reverse complement strand
AAAGTTCTCCCCAAGAGCAAAAAAATAAAAAGTTTATACAGCCGTAGTAAAATCACAGTAATGCTACTTATTTTTCAAGTAAACGTCTATGCGGCTAAAATATACGTAAACTGTTATCACATCGATTGCAATCCTAATTAACAACTGTAATCAATTCGACAGCGATCATAATAAACGAACCTGTTTCATTACTAAACTGCACAACTACGATAATCGTCCGTAACCTTTTATTGAACAAGGTGAAGAACAGTACGCATCAGTGAGCCAAATAATTTGATTGAATCGTAAGGAAATATGGAGGTATGCGAGGTTGTACGTAATGTTAGTATTAGAATACTTGTTTGGTATAGGTGAGGTCAAGATTAGGGTTGTGCAGGTGCTGCGAAGTGTTAGTAAGTCTGAGGGACCAAAATATGAAAGGAAGTTTGCTATTGGTGAAGGCCTATCCAGTATTGGACTGTTAAATGTTATACGTAATGTAGGTTGATGTATATAATGTTGACGATTGATTACAGTCTTTCAGACTTTCCGAGCTTTAGATCATGGATTTTGTGTTTTACTTTGTGGTGTAGAATTAAGTATATAATCCTATTCCTACGTATCCTACTAATTACTACTAGTGCGTAAGTATGGATGGNTTACTTTGTGGTGTAGAATTAAGTATATAATCCTATTCCTACGTATCCTACTAATTACTACTAGTTTGTAAGTATGGATGGATGGATGTTTGTTACTCTTTCACGCAAAAACGACATAATGGATTTTAATGAAATTTGGCACAGAGGTAGATTATAGTCTGGAATAACACATAGGATACTTTTTATCCCGGGAATATGTTCCCTTGGGATAATTTTCGACAATCACGCGGGCAGAGCCGCGGGCGGCAACTAGTAAATAAATAATTTGATCAACGGCTCTCTTTGAATGTACGCAAATGGTAAGGCTTGCTCAGTTTAATGTGGCAGTATTCACAGCATAAATAAATTCACGTTTTTAGGGTTCCGAATCTCTATATGGAAAAATAGAATATAGGATCACGCGGTTGTCTGTCTGTCTGTCCGTCTGTCACAGCCGATTTTCTCGGAATCGATTCAGTTGAAAGAGGATAGAACCTTTCTGGCATAGCCTCCCGCCGCCATTTTTATTTTTTATCAAAATCACGGCGCTCTATGAAATTGGTAATGGGACACTTAAACGGACAAAAAATATTAGCAATATGGTGCCCTAAAGTGGCACGTTGGCGAGAGCGAGCGGTAAAGCGGCCATCTGAGAACAATGACTATCATTAAAAATTGATTAATTATTGCGTGCTTATATGCATTAGGTTCAAGTCAAATAATAGATAGTTCCCAGCTTCATTTGTGGTAACTTTGCAGCTGACGCCTAACGCCTCGGTTTGTCTGGTACAAAGTTACCACTTAACAGCATTCCATCCTCTGAGTCATTATATCAATAACGCAGCTAGGATACCTTTCCAAAATCTACATATTTTAAAAGGAATAACATTAATGAGTTACAAAAGTAGGAACAGTCATCAAAACAAACTGAACTACTGATCCACTTGAAATACCAACCATTCATTATTTAGATCCCGGATTCTTGGTAATTATCGTCTTATCACAAAATAAAACAAAAACCGGCCAAGTGTGTCGGGCCACGCACAGTGAAGGGTTCCGTAGATACCTGTCATGTAAATCATTTTGATGAGAACTATCCAACGATATCCCACAACATGGAACAGACTCCAAAAAAAGCAAAGGGTTTTTATTTTCACCTTAAAAAATACAACCGACTTAAACATAAAAAAAACACGACAAAGTATAAAATAACTTTAATTTCGGAAGTCGGTGTTTTTGGTTGTTTCTTCATATTTTTAACATCGACTTCCGAAATTAAAGTTACTTTCGGAATTATATTAATTAAGTTATATTTTTTTTGTTGAAAAGTTTTTTATTTTTAGTTTTTAGTGGTACCCCACACGTAACAACACCACTGAAAAGTATTTTGCTTTATTGTAAAGCAAAATACGCAATTACGTTTTATATTTCAATAAAAAATATTTAACAAACCAACTACTCAACCGATTTCGATGAAATTTTTATGGGACCAATCGGAAAGTATTTATTATCATAAATCACGGAGTTATGAGGTACCTAACAAAAAAAAAGTATAACCGAATTGAGAACCTCCTTCTTTTTTTGAAGTAATAAGATTATCCAGATTTTATTTCATAACTTTGTTGGCGTGATAAATATCTATAACCATCCCAAAATACAGCTTCGTAGCATTATTAGTCTCTTAGTAAAACCGCGGACGGACGGACGGACACGGCAAAATATTCGGGTTTCTTGTTTTTACTTTGGAACCCTAAAAACGAACGCAGTAGAAACGGAATGTGGGTTACGTTAGAAGTAGTACAATAAATATTTGTACGCGCAATGACCCGGTGGCGGACACAAAAAATAAGGATTATCTTTTTGTGACCCTTTTTTGAAGATGGAATTTTGTTAACTTTGTTAGTTTTGGTTCTTTTTTGGATTTTGATTACAGCAGGAGGATATTAGATATAAGAATTATCTTAAAAAAACTTTACTGCCTCGAGGAGTGGTCGAGACTAGCATGGCCAGAGGCTTTGGGCAGAGTGACACTTTATCAGCGTAGGTGATTGTCAGAAAGTTCAAAGTGTTTATCAATTCCAAACATCTTGACAGTCGTTATCGCTGATTGAACGTCACTTTGTATAAAGCCCCAGAGAAAGATGCAATAAAAGGACTCACGCCCGATGACTCCACCACTCTCCTCCAAGAGAGCCGCAAAGAGACCACTCTATGCAAACCACGATCGCCGTCCTTCCGACTTCGCCGCCGAGGTCCGTCGCGACGTCCCCGTCAATGTCCACCCCGACCCTTGCTCGGGCCAGCTCGCGCCGCTGAGACTGCTGTTTTTTTATATTCGTCCCTAAATAATAATCCTAGTTCGATCCAGCCCGTCCCTAGCTGTCCTCACCGCAGCGACGCTCTAAGCCGAGACCCGTACCCCACAGGGGTGCCCTTAGCGTTTAGTCGCTTAGTTTGTTAGTTTGAATAAGCCCTTGCTGGAAGCATTTCAGTCAAGCCCGGTTAAGCAGTCGACAACCTCATAGGTTGAAAATAGAGAGGCCACAAAAAAAATGCAATAATAGGAGTGTCGGGGGTGGAGCAAGGCTGCCCTTGATGATGAAGAGTTATTAATTCAGTTTTGAGGAGTGCAAAACAATATGTAAGCTCGGTTTAATCAGTAAATATATTAGATACATAAGTCATTGCATATACATTGATTAATTTAATCATTTCTAGTGTTATGTACTTTTAATTTAGGCTATTTAAATTTATTTGAATCGATATGGTATGTGCCCATGTCAAACATATCAAAACGACTATATTTTCGCAAACTCAGCATGACAGTGCGATTTTATAATGGGTCAACAACTCTGTTTGTGTTTGATAACACTTAACTCTACGACATTTAAAGTAGGAAGGTATGCAATTCAATTGATTAACGACATAATACAAGACAAATCATCATCTGCCTAGACTTTTCCCAATTATATTGGGGTCGGCTTCTAGTCAAATCGGATTCAGCTGAATACCAGTATTTACATGGATCGGCTGCCAACCAGTCCTCCACAACCCATTAACTGGGTAACACGGTACTCCTTGGTAAGACTGATGTTAGATTTTCTGGCTTCTGACTATCCGTAACGACTGCCAAAGATCTACAAATAACAGCCAGGACCGACGGCTTAGCGTGCTTTCCGAGGCACGGAAGAGTCTCGATATGTTAAGATGGTCACCACAGACCAACCTCGGCAAGCGTTGCTTAACCTTGAAGATCGACCTATGCGGCTGTTATTATTTAGCCACGAGCTCCTCAATACAAGACAAATCGATTGTTTGAAATTAGTTACCGAAGCTGCCGTTATTCGGGCCGAATGTGGCCGAAGACTACTGTTATCTAACAACTAGAGCTGCTCGTGATTAATGCTAAGAAGGTTCTAGTATGTTAGTTTGTTCTTTTTAAAACTTGTATTAACTAGTTTTTATTTTTGTCTTATAATTCATATAACCATGCTTTTGTGCGTTGTGTTTTCTATAATTGTACCGAATATGCAAACAGTATAGGCGTAAAGCATACTTTCAGATCCCCAGTCGAAGTTTTAAAGGAATTTGTTGTGAACAAGGCATTGACCATTTCTGCAGCAATGCAAGCACTCTAAGGAGGCAAAGCCATTTTTTTGTACGAGAGGCACCTGCCTGCACTTGAACCGTTTGTTGTCCAGATTATCTTAAAATTTTAACAAATTAGCTTAAGATTGAACGAAATGAACCAACTTAACATAACTAAATAGAATAGAAAAGATAAGATGTCACTTGGCCTATGTAAGTAATAAATTAAGTTATAATTTTGTATTATCTGTGGTGTATTGTAATTGGTAATTTTGTTATATATTATTGTTATTATAATTACATTATTCCATTAGTAAGCCTTCCGAAAATAAAGTAAATAAATTAGTAAATAAATAAATGTTTTATCTATCTATCTAAATTGGAGGACAAGGAGCAACTTCCCATGAGCTACTTCTCTTTCATGTCGCTTGCACGATAGTATTTCTTCTTTGGCTTTATTGCGAGTTTAACGTACTCGATTGCGTTTAACGCAATCGAGTACGTTAACGTAAACGTAAACGTCAACTTGTACCTACTAAAATACTTTTTTCCATGAGATTTGACAAATGCGAAAGTTTACGTTAACGCGATCGAGTACATTAGAAAACTCGCACTAGGCCCTCGGGCCCCAAAACTTCTCTACTTCTACTTCATTGGTGGCCGCGCAGAGGTCACTTTGGCCGTAAGTTTAGGACACCAGTGACCACATATTTTCTTTTTCGAATAATTACTTTAATGAAACAAATCCTACTCCACAAAACCAGTAGGAAACATTGAAAAGAAAGCCGACAAACAAATCGTACCACTAAATCAGCGGTAATGAGAAGCACACACTCTGGCGTTACGCCATAATGACCCCTAAGCAAATGATTACAAGCGTTAATACGGCGTGAAAGGGAACTAGGGGCAAAGACCCCATCCTTATCGCTTTCACTCCATGGAACATTACGTAATGGGGAAGTGTGTTTGTTATCGAAAACCAAAGATTTTTGATCGAACGATCACAAGTTCTATCTACAATGGTTCAGATTGAACGATTAGTCAATAAACGTTTAATTCTTTTAAAGGTACTCACAACACATCAAACGTGCTTGAATGGAAACGAAGCAAAAGGAGTGTGCAAAGATCTTAGCAGGTGACTGATAACAACACTGTACCAAGATGGTCTTAGGCATTTTTGACCTTAGGATGATGCAGCAAAAACGCAAAAAATTTTGCCAACACATGGGAACAAAGCATAGTTTGTTAACGAATGTATTTCAATGTCAGAGGAAAAAACGTCCTAAGATTCTCATGTTCACGTGGTTAAAGACACTTAGACCTACAGCGGTTTTAAATAAGTGACAGATAAATTAACAGGTCTGAAAACGGGCTGTTACGTTCAGCGGAAGTGAAGTCAGCGGAAGTAATGCTAGTGGGCGGTAAGACAGAGTCAGGCTTGATTGCCGTGCCCGCCACTGGCTGAGTTCAACCGCGGGTTCAAGTTCCTACACAGGTACTTCGTAGAGTCGTCGTGAGCCTACTTTCATTCAGGGAATGTTGATTTATTCAAACTGGATTATTTTATGAAGAGAAAAATATGTCTTGGATTGCCTTTGGTGCATGAAGCATGAAGTCCAGGGTTCGATTCCCGGTTCAGTCAAAGTGTTATTGGGCGTTTTCCATCTGGAATATCTCAATAGCAACGCAAAGTGTGAGGATGTGCAGTTGATGGCAATAGGCTCTCTTCCTATTACAGGGCAATTTGAAGGGTCTTGAACAAAATATGGGTGTCGTACTACTCTACCTCTCCGCCTTTTTCTAATTTTTACGAATGATAAATGATATTTATTTTGCAAGTAGGTTAAACATACATTTTTACACGTCAATCTTTTTTGGTCATTTTAAGCAAGATGATGCCGGTGTTTCCTAGCTGACTATCCTAAGTAGAAACACCAAAACAAACTCAGAGGTCAAAGTCTCTTTTAAAGTCCATACAATCTGTACTGGTCAAATCATATGAGAACCATGTAGGTTAATGTCTGAGGTGCCCTTTTGAGGAAAGTGCCGCACAGATTTGAGTGGACCTGTCCAGACAGTTCAAGCATTTGTCAGCGTGTAGCTGAAACTTAGAATTTTAAGAAGCTCAACGATTTGACGACCAATACCAAAGTAGGCATTTGAGTAGGCCGCATAAATAACTCAAACTGCCAGACTAAGGAAAATGAAACCCTAATATGGCGATCTACATAGTCTTCACATTCACAAAAAAAATGTGAAATCATATTGAAAAATAACTCATAATACATATCCAAAATGAAAAACCCAGTTCTATTTTAGGTTTATCTTTAACTTTGGCATTAAAAGGGAAGGTCTGATTCGAAGTGAAATGACCTTACGACAATTAACTGTACAAGGCAACGCCGATCAGTTTGAGCACTGCATGGGCAGCTTTAAAATTGTAGCAGTTATAAATTCATGCAATTTATAACGTGTGTGCGTGTACTGAAATGCAAAGAAGCTTTGCCAACAGGGTTGATTTACGAAATTCCGTGGGAAATTAGCCCAGTGTGTCGTATTTCTAATCTGTATTTTTTTGACATTAGCTGTTTCGCACAGCTTCGCTCCCGAGTCCCGTCGCTTATCTCAAAGGCACCGATTTTTCCATTAGGGTAACGAATGAATGAATGTACGGCGAGACCCCGTTCATTCATTCGTTCGTAGCTTTGACCAGTGAAATAATTTTCAAATTCGGATCGGTATTTCCAGAGATTAACTAAGAAGGGTTGGTCCCTCCTAAATGTATGAGTTTCGATGACATACTCCAAAAAGAAAGTTTATATCATACAACATACGAGGTTTACTGATAGATTACGTACTCTATGAATAGGTACAATAAAGAAACAAAAACAATGATGACAGTAAGACGACAAAAGAGGCTGTTGTTTTTCATCTAATCATAAATCTTGCAAGTTGAACACCATGTTGGTTGCCCCGTGGCCCCGACCTATTGGCACCATGCAGTTTTCACTTTACTTACTAAGTCACATGTAATGATGGAGCAAGTACACAAACGAGTAGGTAGGGTAGGCCATTGATCTGCCAGGGTTGCGGAATTTGTTCGAAAGAGTCACCGCGGCCCTGGAACGCAAAGGGCTTTAGAAGGAACACGGATGGGTTTTAGTCAGTAAGAGTCTGACACGCCCTTCTGCTCCACCCAGAGCGGAAAAATTCATTTGATGATTTCCCATCCTTATCAACAAACTACAGGGTCAGGTTTCACTAATTAAATTCTGAGCTAAGTGAAATATTATTACCACGTTCTTATATAATAAATGCGAGTGTAACTCTATCTGTTTGTTCCCACTTCACAGATTTGGATGAAACTTGGCACACAGATAAACCATGTCTTGGAATGGGAACGGACAATACAAAAGGACCCCTTTTATCCCGGGAATATGTTCGCTTGGGTTAATTTTTTAATTCAATTATGTACCTACTCTAAAAATATATGATTACGAGAAATAAGTAACACAAAACAGCAAATACAGCAACTCAGCAGAAAAATAAAATACAGATGCGAAAATAAAAGCTCTTATATCAGGCCTAGTCGATTTTTATACAACAAATGGCGCTTTTACTGACCTTACATAACTCGACAAGGTCGTACTCTGGCCAGACTCTTCAACCATGGCTTGCCACTTGCCACTTGCCATAATGACCGGTAATAGGCCACAGAAATACCACGTAATAGAGGTAATTAATATTTCCCAATAGTTGTTGGGTAGAAAACGTCGGTATTTGGCAATGTTACCGTCGTGGTGAAGTTGAGATGTTAAGGTGAGCGGGCACTGGGGCGTATGGCCCGTTGGCCATATAGGTTTTAGCTATCGATTAAACTGACAACAGATTATTGGGATCGCGACTGCTTATTATGAAGTAAATTATACGGAAAACAGGTAAAAACACAAAAACAAATAAACTCTAGAAAAAATAAACCTTTCGAGGACACGCATCAAACCACTTAGTTGGAAAGAACTCGATCAACCTGCTAGTCTTCCAATGTAATGCAAGAGAATACCAGTATTTTAATGCCTACGTGACGTGAACAAATCAATAACTGGTTAACACGATACCCCTTAGCATTACTGGTGTCAGATTTTCTGGCTTCTGCCTGTAGTAACGACTGTCATAGATCTACAAATGAATGTTAAGGAACTATGAGTAAGAAAGACCATCTGTCGACCACCATACATTAACATTTTATGGCCTAACAGTACCGCTCAACCACAGACATAAAGTATGACGTATGGCCTGCCATAAAACTCGGTTCAGTCGGCCAGACGTATTGTTTTAAAATAATTATGTAACCGTAACAGTCGCCCGTGTCGACCACAACGTTGCCGACCAAAAACTTTCTTTATTCTTGTTTTTTTTTAACTGTGAATACAAGTAATTGGTTGCCATACTTGAATAATAATTACAACAATACATTATGTACTTATGAGTAATTTTTTGGGTAGATATTAAATAAGTATTAAAAATATGATCAAATATTTTTCAAACTACATAATTATGTTCACTCTAGTGCGTCAAGTTCCTAACTTTTTCGCCTCATAATAATTACATGCAGAATACGCAGTATCTATCTCGTAATAGTAATCTGTGGTAATAGGCCATGAATAATATTATTTAAAAGATTTCGCGATATTATTAATATTCAAAAACGCATTATTTTATGAAAGTAGGTATAAACTTTACGGCTATTTCGTGTTTCGTAACTTGCGTAGTATTTTCAAAGTCGAGATTATTTAAATCTATTAGCTGTATTCATAATAATAGAGATTGCAAAATATATTTTCGAAAACTATACAGCCGATCAATTCTGTCAACATCTCACCGTGTATACTTAAATGGAGTGAACATGAAGTGTGCTTTTATCCCATCTTGTTTGTCTGGATTGACAGCTCACTTTATATTCACTTCGCTTTAGTTTACACGGTGATATATGAATACAGAATCGCACTGCAGATTTACAAAGTCGAAATGTTTCATATAATTGCTGACGGAAGTACCTATATTAATTTATTTAGGAACATGTTTCATTACAATTAATTCAGTTTGTGGCTAAGTTTGTGGCTTCAATCAAAAGCTCACACGAGCGGAACCACAATAAACACCAGGCTACTTGGACATAAAATAATGCCAACGATTAGAGTCGCTAACATTATATTTTTATTAACAAGTTATGAACAAAGACGTCCTTATTTACGTTAAATTTAATGTAATTTACGCCACGTTTTTTTGTAATGCTACCTGTTCTGTCCATGATTCTGTTATTACTTTCAACAATTTGACTAGATCTCGCCTGATTGCAAGCTATGGATGAGGTCTAGATAATAATGATAATAATAATTTATTTGCATTAAAGTTTTACATTTTACATGAAGCACATGGTTGCACATTGAATTCCAGGTAGATTAGATAGGTATACAATTGTGTGGCGACACCAGCAAAGTTGACAAGACAATTTGTGTTAAAGTTGCTGGGCCTGACCCTTAAGTAGATGCACCTTAATTGTATGCTATGAGTAGGTAGACAGACAGAAACAATAATAAAAAAATTAAACAAGCGAGCCCAGAAGATTCTTGTACATTCTTGCTTTGAAGGCTGGTGGTGTTACTTCAATGATATCATTCTGAGCGAGTTGTTTCACTCTCAATGTATATGTCAGAACGTACATGTCAGCACTCCGAATGCACAGGACTGTTCTGCGTAATCAAAACATTGATTTATAAATAACTAGCTGCGCCCCGCGGTGTCACCCGCGGCTTATCAGATACTCCGCGTGAATGTCGGTAATTATCCGAAGGGAACAAACTCCCGGAATAAAAAGCCAGTTAAGTGTTAATCCAGGGTGTCCTAGCTTCCTGCATACCAAATTTTATCAAAATTGGTCCAGCCGTTTGCGCGTGAAGAAGTAACAAACATACACACACACACTCACAAACTTTCGCCTTTAAAATATTAGTGTGATTTAGTAACTCCATGCATCAATGTATGTTTTAAAAGTTTACCACCAGTTTCATGAAGGTGGAATAATAAATATTGCTCGGCACACGTCACCAACAAACTTACAGAAAACCTCCTAACCCATAAGGAAGAAATAACCACCAGCCAATGGGCGACCAATTCCTAGAGTGGTTCATTAGAATTCGTCGTAAGTGGTCCGATCTATGCTGCCTGCATGGTAGGCACTCGGTTACTGGGTCGCCAGTAATGGCAGTTATGTAAGTAACCAATATATCGCTCCGATTGAAACTTTTCCGCGGATTAGTGGTATGGTATTTCAACTAGACCATTAAAAGGCTTTTGAACATCAAGTTAACAGTTTAAAATTAAAATATAATATCTTGGGACAACTCACACACCGTCATCCGATCCCAAACTAGGCAGAGACTGTGCTATGGCAACCAGACAACTGATAAACATACTTATATATTTTTAAATACATACATATTATAGACAAATTACACCCAGACACAGAACAAATGATCATGCTCATCACACAAAGATTTGTCCTGGGTGGGAATCGAACCCTCGACCTCCACAACGACCTCCACAGGTTTAGCAGTCAGGGTCATTAACCACTCGACCAACAGGCCAGTCAATATAAGTGACTCTAGTTGTCCATTCGCAAAAAGTAGAAACTCCATAGTTACTCTTTTCAAATATAAGTTATACAATATTTTGTATACATTGATCAATTGATAATATTATGTGAGCATAATGCACCCAACATTACACTAATATACAGCACACACTTATATACTAATGAGTACAACAAAGCAATACCAGCAGAGATAAAATTAAGTTTGCTAGCAAGGGACATGGTACTCACATATTTACAATATAATTAACAACAATGGATCAGTGTGTGAGTTAAATTACATATTTAAAAAAAACTGAAAGTACACCAGTATATTTGTAGTAAATAAATCAACAAGTTTGACTTTTTCTACTACACCCTCGATCGTCCTATGGAGCAGGACCAGCATGTTTCCAAGCATTCTTATCTTTAATGTAATCATCTAGTTTGTAATATGCTTGTTAAATAGTTGAGCTGGGACGGGGTTCCTACTCTGTTTTGTTAAACCAAGAAGAATATTCAATTTTGCAATGAGTTGGCAAAGGTGATTCTTCGAAAACTTATTTATGTGTCACAATTTCCCCACATTAGGTAATGAGTATGACATTCCTTCTTCTACCATTAGCGTTAACTTCATCATAAACTCAAGCCTCATAATGATATTTATGTTCTTAGTTTTAACTTTCATAACTTAGCCAAACATTTTGCAACGCGCATTTTCCTCGCAGAAACGATTGACTCGCGCGAGAATCGAACCTGCCACCTTACGTAACGCCATAGAGCTGTCCCTCTCGCTCTTATGGCTCAGCACATATGCTTGTCCCTGTTTATCGACCTGACCTACTGTCCGCGGATCATTTCATGGAACTTTCTCATTGGTTGATTATTAGTTTAGACTCGGTTTAATTGAGTTCAATTAGTTTTGGAGTTGCTTAACTTGTTTTACGTTTATTTGATTCTTGTATTGAAGTATTACTATGCCTTGAACTTTGTTTAAAACAATCATACGCATCATTCTATTGTTGTTAAACAAAACATCTTTAAACGTTGTAAGAGTTCACCTTGTTATCAATAATTAGCTCAAAATTGAGTTAGCTTTATAAAACCTCCTTTGGGCTGCTTTGTCTGTTGTCTTCATGAAGTACGCGGGCTGGCAGCAGAATGTCCGTCGTCGGGCGAGATAGTTGGAGTTTCTTGTCCGTTCTTCTCCATAAGAATCTACCTTTCCGAATGGACAGTAGAGTCACTTTATGAATGTAATATTATTATTTTCCTGAACTGTAAATGATGACGTTCAAAAGTGCCGTTTAATGGCCTAATTGAAATAAACGTTTTGACTCTAACTTTGACTTTGAGTTCATGGGAGAGGCTGACACAGGAACGTGGAGATTGATACAAAATATGAAAGGCCTATGCTCAGCAGATATTCGACTGTGGATGATGATGACAAAGTCATAATGATAAAGATACTATAAGTTCAAAAGAAAGGGGTGTTCAGCTGCCCAACAGCCTCTTACAAAACGAGATACGACTTGAGAACCATGGGCCAATAAACTTAAGAAAAAAAACCAATTTGTTTGATTTATGCAATGGCTTGAAGCTCACACATGACACATGGCATAGTGGCATAGATAATATCGATGTCAAAAACATGATCCTCCCACTACTAGGCTAGGGCGGGGCAGGCCCGCGAAATAAGTATGTAACCCACACTTTACGCCCATCGTTACAAAGAAAACAAGATCTTTTAACAGTAGTGAAACTAATGTAAGTTTGAGTTTTGATGTTCAGCTTTCCCAATCTTCAAACCTATAAATATAATTTGTCGGTGATAATACTGATAATATCTCAAACTAGGACTCTGCCTTTTTGAAATATCATCTTTAATTTTTTACCTAAACTGCGCGTCCCAAAGTTTGAATCAGATTTAAAAGGCTGTCAATGTTGATAATGATGACAGCTCAGATTCAGTTTCATGGGTAAGATGGCCTTGTGACTACTAAGCTTCCTCTAATAGTAATACCCTCTTCCTATTTGTCGGTAACAAGTCCAACCTGGACCACTGTGAGCAGCTGATAAGAGCCACGTGCATGGCCGTAAGACAATACCGCAGCAACACATCCGGTCATCCGAGGTTACGTGACCGGCTGGTTCACCGGTTACTCACTCTCCTCTCACGTACGCAACCGGTTGCGCAACGAAACGTCATCGGCGCGTGCTCACCGACTGCAAGGGAAGTAAGTGATAGCGCTAAGCTGAGATTAATTTACTAAACCCGTACTTTATTCTGATTCTTATGTTACATAAATATTGTGTCTACCAATATTATAGTTCTGGTGACCCTGACTTGGCTTTAAAAATGTTTGGGTATATAAATGTCTTCACTTTCTTGGTCCTCCACGAATAACTCTAATTCATTAACTATTGAGTAATATAAGAAACTAATACTGTTTAAGTAAGCCAATTAATGTAAAAGGGTACGATGGGGCTGGTGTAATATGTCTTCAGTCTTTTCTAAAGCCAGCAGAGGTATGATCAGAGTCAAAGCAAAGTTCACAAAACCATCCGTTTCTTGATACAGGAGCCACAGTTTTTTTACTGTACTGCGCGACGCAAACTTCAAAGGAGGGTTATATGTTTAATGACTATGTATGTGTTTGTTACTTTTTACACATGTTTGCAAATAAATAAATGATTTGATTCTTCTGTACCTTTCTGCCATTGCTCATCAGCAACTAAAGTGATGGA
>NDFZ01001357.1:0-13576 GCA_002192655.3 Mamestra configurata | reverse complement strand
GACTCTAAGATGTGTTTTTTGAGAATACCAGTGAACAGAAAGCTTGGATCTTTCCTGACCGTATAAAATGATGAAACACTTGAAAAATCGTTTTCTTAAAATATGACCCTACTATCTACTAGTAATAAATGGTTCAAGTTTCATCAAGTTGTGATTATCACAATTCACAAGTTAAGTTATGAGGGGGTAAAAACAGCTGCGTGCGTTAGGCCGGAACTTTGTCTGGCACACTACTTACCATACGCTTAGATACAGTACATCACCCAAATAAATGACCACGCATTTCTTAATCAGGATTTGAAATATACAGACATTTCATTGCAGGATATGTCNAAATAAATGACCACGCATTTCTTAATCAGGATTTGAAATATACAGACATTTCATTGCAGGATATGAAACAANCATTTCTTAATCAGGATTTGAAATATACAGACATTTCATTGCAGGATATGTCTTGACCATGAGTTTCGTTTAAAATCTGGGTACTACGTTTAACCAAGCGATTGATATGTTTGTTAGTGGGCATAATGATTGTAATTTGATTTCATGAGATGTCACTGTCAGTCGCATGTTTAGATAGCGACAATCTATTTACAGTGCAATTCAATTCAGCGAAATTGATATCCGACCAAAGGTAGACTCTTCATTACGAATTCTGATGAAACCTTTGTAAACTGACTGCCTATTTCAAATACTGGCATCCTGAAGTTAAACCAAATTCCAATTTGAAATCTGGGTCTTTCACTTGAGCTCTATTGTGATTTGATTTGAACAAGGATTGTTCAAAATTAGAACCCATTTGAAAAGCGAGTGGCAACGCTATGATGTAACCGTACCTAGCGTTTATTGAAGGAGGTCTGTGGCTAGTTGTTTTTCAGCACGCATGGATATATTTTTTTTAAAGCCTAATTTGTGTCTATTCTCTTTCCACACATGTTTATCCTGAGCGATGTCTGGCCAAGTTTGACCATTCTTTTGTCATGTGCAATAAAAAAAGCTACGCCTATATATATATATATATTTGAATTTACCCCGAAGGGTGTCCCATAGTCTTTTGACCATATTGCCTAGTCTTACGTCTTTAAATTCTTGTGTTTTGCATTAGAATGCGGATGTAGCGCATTGTAATAGTTTTTGGAGTATCTGGGAACAAATATATCGATTCGACCTTCTCGGCAAGTTTCGAGTGAGGTAGTCAATACTGCAATAAAATTCTCAGCTCCACCTTACCGAGATCGCGCCTGTTTCAATTATTCCACATATTTTCCAGGTGCGTGGACACTAGAGACACAAAACTACACCAATTAACATCACAATATCCACTAGGAATCAATTTACAAATAATTATAACAGCCGCTAAACTTTACTCGACAAAATCCCGCCAAAAGCTACGCCTAAGTAGTGATCATAGGTAGGTACCCAGTTTTTTTTTTTGACACATAATACAATAACGATACTGCCTATCCTCTTAACTTTATTGATAAGACCTTTTAGGCTAATTATATTAACTGCATTTTCATTTTGTTCTACACTTTTCTTTGATCGTGCATTAGTTACCTACTACAGTGAGTGGGACTGGGGGCATCCCTGTCCACGCAGTGGAGTTTTATGACGGGTTGTAAATATAATATGAGCATATTTTACAAATGGAAATTACTTAAAATCCGTTAATCCAATTTAAATCTTTCACTCAGCCATCTAAATTAGAAAAATATTAATAAAATCCAAATTAGACATTTACTGTTGTAATAAAGAGCCTGATAGAATCGTTGTAAAGGTAATTTGCAATTCAAAGTGAATCGGCGACTTAGTATTACCATAAGAATAGGATGAGCCATTATTATAATACAGAACTTATAATTAATGGTAAATAAGGCGCTCTGAATGCTCCTCGGTAGGTATCCTGACGTAACTGAGAAATTTTAGCATTTCGAATTCAAGGAATTTGATCTTTGATCTCACGATGTAACGCACCCATATAATGTCTGGTTTAGTATCTAAAATCCATTGAAGATTGCTGTTTTAGAGGATTTTATGACAATTATGTATAACCACTACATGGTTTTTATTGTGATAATAAAAGTAATTTATTCGGTATCGAAATATTTGTATTGTTGCTATAATTTAGATCTGTTTAGTGTTGGCCCCACCCTAAAAAAGCTTAATTTCAGAGAAAATGTTACCAGTGGCAGAAAGTAGACAGATAACCTTTCGTTAATAATAAATCAGCCATCCTTAGGTAACCAATTTTGATGATTTTGAGAATTCAAATTGAAATGAGGAATGAGCAATTCAGGAGGGGATAAGACGAAATTGTGGACGTAATTAAATTAATACAAACGTCCCCCTACAATAGATCTATGTTCTTCTAGCTGACCAGTTTAATCTACCTTAACTCAGGTGTAAGTCCAAACTCCCTTCTAAATTCCCAGAATACCTGATCACCTTACCCTCAACAAACAGCCATAAAACGGAACCACAAACAAGGCCCCATAGCCTTGTATCGGCCTCTGGTCCACTAAGGGATGGGCGAGGCCGAATGCCGTGCTATTTGAATACCGAATGACGCCGCGCGATTGTCAATATCCGCCCGATATTGGGATATTAAGTTGCCTTATGATAAAATGAACGATTCATGCAGCTGGCTGGTCGAAGGGTGAATGCATCGATTTGTTTTTTTCTTGTGTTTTATAGGAGTCGAATAGTGTATCAAGTCAGTTTGCTTAGGGTGCAGAGATTGGTCTAATATTTTAGCGAGGTTATGATGACTGTATTAGTGTCTAGTTTGTTTTCTGTTTAAAAGCACTGTTTGCTGAGAGCATGGATTTTGGTGTGTCAATGCTAATAGTAACTAGATGGTCCAGATTATAAAACAGTTATTTCTGCTCGCGACTTCGACGTCCTCACGTTTTAACTCAAAAAAATCCTAAGATGACACATGACAATTAACTAGCCAGCATTTGATCAGTGAATGTTTTTTTACAAGATTAGTGCATTAATTAATTTCGGTTAAGTTCAGAAACTATTAGCGTTTGCAATATTGTTGCAAATGCATTCCCTATGCAGAGTTATGCATGATCCGTAAGTAATAAATGATTGCTCTCCAGACAGACGCACCAAGCGATCATACGCGATCAGACATGATCCTGATCAATCAGAGCTCAATTAACGTTAACGAAGGACAATTACCGGACGATCATCTCTTAGTTATTCCAATTAGGATATGGATAACTTTGCAGCTTGTAAGGCACTTGGTACAGTAATTGTGTGGATAGTTTTGTGAAAGATCAAAAACAAAAGTAATTTATTCAAATTAGGCCAGCAGTTTTTGAACGTCAAAGTTCGACTTAGATAAAGACAGTCCCCCAAAACGCCCGTCACCACTTCCTAGTGTTTTTTGCTGGGAAGAAGAAGCGATCACATTCGTCGGTTTCGTTTTGATAGAGTTTTTCAGTTGTGAATGATATTTATTCACACGTCAATACAATGATATTTATTCAGTTTTAACTTTTTTAGGCCGGTTTTCCTAGTTGACTACCCTAAGTAGAAACACCGAAACAAACTACTAACCCGCATTGGTCAAATCACATGAAAACATGGAGGGTGGTATTTTGAGGGAAGCGCTACCTAGATTAGAGTAGAACTCTCAGGGCATTTGTCAGTTACCGTGTTGCTCAGCTCAGAACTTTAAGGATCTCAATGTTCAATTAGCCTGTTTATTTAAAAATGGATATAAAAACGAAATAACCTATTACAAACAAATCTTTTTTTTTTAAATAAAGAGGTCAAAAAACTCTAAAATTAAGGAGTCATCAGTATACACCAAAAAAAATAACATTTATTGTTGAGTGAAATTTTAAAATTATTGCGAACTAATCACTCATAGTTCGTAATAACGTCTCTTATGATAATAAACTTATCAGACATAAGAAAATACGTAGTTACCATCTAGACGTCACGGTTGGTGCAGTGGTTGAGCGATTGACTGCTGCGCTGCGTGTCGCGGGTTCGATCCCCGCACGGAACAAATATTTGTATGGCCTACAGATAGTTGTTCCGGGTCTGGCTGTTTGTGTATGTGAGTTTATATGTTTGTAAACGCACCCACAATACAGGAGAAAATCCTAGTGTGGGGCAACGTTTTTTTTTAAAGAAAGAAGAAGAAAGAAAGAAGTTGTAGAATATTAGTCCATTATAAAACTACCTAGCAAATAATATTTCGTAAAGATTATTTTTAGAAAATTTCAATTCAAAACAACTACCTACAGCCACAGGCTTCTCACAAATCTGCCACGCTGCGCCCAGATTTGTGCGAAGTGTCACAACTCGCAAGTGCCGCGAGATACGACATACGTCTCATAAAATTATTTATGTAGGGACACGTCCCGAGGTGCGTGCGACGACGTGACGAGCCTCGGCTAAACTCACGTGATCGAGTAACTGGCGAAATGAGATGAGGAATACGGCTTCTAGTCGAGTTGTTCTGTTAGAGCAAAAAAATTAACATAACACATTTAACGTAACACAGAACGATCCGATGATTGATGATGTTCTGTATGGTAATGGACGTAAAAGTGGGTGTCTTTAAAGGCGACTAAGGAACTCACCAGTGAATGGGCAGCAGCATTCTCTGAACATTGCAACAGCTACACTGCGATCGTCAACCCGCCTGCCAAGCGTGGCGATTATGGAAAACCCCCCTTTGGGGGAGACCTATGTCTAGCAGTGGCCTGCAGTGGTCGTGTTTTCGGCATTATCATATGATTTGAAGTGAGAATTTTCGGATGACTTCTTCTGAAAATTCTTTCAATTACCATTGGTGCAATTAAATGGATTGGTAGAATGAGATAACAGGTTTTTGACTTTTATTTTAGTTTTATTCACACCACCCTTATACTTGTAGGTATCTATGTTAATCGATGGCATCATGGCAGCATACTATACATCCTCGTTTACATCGCACACAATAGAAATTCTTTATCGAAAACCAATTTACTAATATTATAAATGTCAAACCAATACACTATTTTCGCGTCTTAACGCAGTTCGAAGTTCTGTGAACAAGCATGAAGAAAGGCGAATACGTCTCATACTTCTGAGCTAGACGTGACGCTGGTTGCCAGCCATTTGACATTTCGCTTGACAGCTTCATCCTATCACGCGCAATCTATTCACGACGCATCATTTACATTCTATTGTGGCCATTTGAAAAAAGAAGCAAACAATTGAATTATTTTTCTAAAATCTTCCTCATTTCGCGTAGTCGATTGTTTATGGCCAGTGTTTCTCTATTCTCAGGACTTTGTTGAGCCGGGAACAATTGCTGGGAACTAATAAATTTAAACTTGGAACGCGTTTAGGTATTATTAGTTATTTTAGTAAGCTGCAAATTCTATTTTTACATAAATTTTTAAAATAAAGCACAAATCATAAAGGCATTAAAATTATGTGTTACTTTACAGTTGGCCAGTCTTCATTCAAAGTGTTAATTAATCCTAATTCCGAATCCAGATATCTTAGTGATTGGATTAGTTTTCGATTTGTTGACGGAGGACCTTCAAATTGGTAGCACTAAGAAGATTAGGACCCAGATAAGTCTGGGTGAAGCTCGGTAAGTACCTACCCACGCAATTAAAACTTTTGGGGATCAGTCCAGCATTGCCTTCAGTACCTAAATAAGTCATTCTTTAGCATTATTTTTTGGCATGGACAATAGATTTTAATAATCTCTCAATGATATGAATGATAACCTACAAAGCTTTAAACATAGAAAGAACTATTTCTGAATGTAATTTTATCGATCATCATCCAGGTTTCAGACAGTTTTCCTCCAAATGTGCGCTGGAAAAAAAAGTGCTTTATTCGGACAAAACCCTTTAGCATTTTTCATTAAGGCACTAAAGCTGTAGCACCACTGTATTTGGTTTTATTTGAGTTCAATAAGTCTGACTTTAGATAAGTTTTTCTTAATCGAGATAACACATAAGTACTTAAATTTTCTTAATGTCCCTCGGCAATCATCGCATTTCCGAATACAAACGAATGCTGTGAATGTTTTGATCAGAACAACAATAAAGTAGGTACTTAGTTCTGAATTCAAATGATTAATACATGATAAATCTGATAATTAATGAACATGGAAATTAGAATTCGTTTGTATTCGGAAATGCGATGATTGCCGAGGGACATTATGAAAATAGTTGTACCTACTGTGCGCAACTATAGGATTTTTTTCTTGGTGCTGTTTGGTTTAAACCTCTTTTCGAGTCTTTTCTAGTCAGACAAACCTAAAATTATATACTACGTGAGTAAAACAGTAATAAAACAGCCAAGTCAAGAAATATAAGATCAACTTAGTTACAAGTTGTTTCAGGAGTTCAAAGAACTTAACTACAAAAATCCTAAGGCTGAAACAGACTGGCGACATCCTCAATTCATCGTTTTGCCCCTTTCTACACTGTCTTTAATTAAATAGCTGCTCTATAGGATGTTTCAAACTAAAGTTAAGCAAAGTAGTTCTTGTATAAAGTTTAGTTGTTTGGGACAAAAGGCTTTGCACATGAAATACAAGCTTGAGCCTCAATCAGTCACAAGAAAACTGAAGAATTAACAGGTCAAGTGCATGTCGGACCACGCGTGGAAAAGGGTTCCGTAGTCGGGACGAGTTTTTAGGTAAGTGCGCACAGTACCTTCTGATTTTATCATCCACAGAAATAAGAAACAAAAATTAGGTTGAGCATATCTCTTCAAACTCATCATATAAAAGGACGTAAATAAAAAGTATTGTTTTTGGTTGTATGTTTATCTAATTACTTCATTATTTAGCAGTTCACAGAAAACACCTTTCAAATACAAAAACCTTCGTCATTTTATATATATAGTATTAACGTTATCACCAAGTTTTCGTGTAAAATGGCTGTGAAACATACGGACAGACAAACGGACGGTTAATGTAAGGGGTACGTTTTGGCGACGATTAGTAGTTCCGTAAGGAAGGATCTATAAGGGTTCTGTTTTGGCCTTTTGTTACGGAATCCTAAAAACTAAAAAGCCATAAACAACAGAAGTTGTGGGCGTCCCTGACGTATCATAGTAGTTGGTCGCACCGTCGCACGCGCACAATTATTGATTACGTATCATCTGACGAGTCTCATTATACTTACAAAGGCATTCATCAGCCGCGCGCATTACCGGGAAACAAATTGTAGTGTGGGCTGTAGAGGAGACATTTTTACGACCCAACACGGTTTAAACTGCCATTTTGTTCACAGAAGCCAAAGGGCGGTAACTCAATCAAAGTGAGAAAAACAGAGATATTGTAATAAAGTGATTTTCCGTCACCGTATTTATATGACGTAGGTACATATTTGAAACTAAGTTGGGTCCGCAGCTTCGTATCTTGATAAAGAATTTCTCTTCAAGTTAAATTTAATTAAAATCGGTGTAGCGGCGAAGGAGTGAAAACGCAACGAACAAACATAATTATAATAGCCTTATCGACATTAATTGTTTTTTCGTATGTCCCAATGAAGTTATCAACTGATTAAGCTTAAGCAATCCGATGGAAAAAAAAACTAAAATTCGAAAATTTGAGATACCGCTTGTTGTCTTCCGAGGGCACCATTGGATAGTTTTAAACTTCGAATGTCAATTAACACCGTTGGACCGCCATTATATTTATCATCGCCGCTTGTTCTGCCCACGGCGCGCGCGTGGCGTCACGAAATAGCATTTCATCATTATTAGATGTTTAGTTTTAATTAATGATTCCTGTTGGGCTTATTTCTTGTGTTGAAAGCTTTCTACTGAATAAAGTTATGTTTCGTGCTGCGAGTTTGTAGTTTGCGTTAGGAATTTTTTCCGCTTTTTGCTATTTTTGTTTCCATTGTTGGCAGCTTGCAGCTTTAGTGGTACCATCGCATGTGTCTCATTTCTTCTTGCAGGAAATAGGGTCCGCTGTTCTAAATACTACAAAGATAAGAAGAGGTACTGCATGACATGACATGCCACTGATGTACGCAGAAGTTCGCGCGGACTGCTTCTACGCGATCATGCGGAAGCGATGTACATCCTTGCTTCCTAGAGTGCGGGCCAGCGCCAATAGAATCCTGATCGTAGTAGCGAGCAGGCTAAACTGCGTTTGTGAACCACTGCTGCAAGGTTTCGGCTGGGCCTTGTAGTGGCAGTGTCACTAACTCTTTTTGTATACTATAAAAAGCAGCCCATCTAATCCCGGCCATGACCCTCAAGGATAGTTGAGGAGCGATACAGTTACAAACATCAAAACATACAGACTTCCATATTAATACTTGTAATATTAAGAGGTGATTTCAATTCTTGACTATGTTTTTACCTACCGTGTGTGTATTGAACGGGAAATAAGGTTTTACTCCTGTTTTCGTAACACCTATCCATTATAAAACCTTTTCAGAATTTTACTTCTTTCCATTAAGTTTTTAAACCTCAGGTAAAACTCTAGATGTAATATGTACATATATAAACATAAGTAAGGCAGAACAAGGTGCGATGAAGTCGTTGTATTAATATTCCGTTTACTTGAAGTCGGCGCGTGACACCGGCTGTAATCGGCTACTTTCGCGTTATCTCGGCGCGAAACCGTATTTAGATGGCTCTTATATGTGCGATTACAGTGTTTTTTTTAGCAGATTTGTAGCTATTTGTAGCTGTAGTAAGTTTTAATTGATTTACCTATAAATGAAAAAAAAAGTTGACTTCTAATGGTTTTTTACTTAGGTATATCGCGATACCTCTGTGTGCAAAAGTAGACAGCTACTGATAATTGCAGGAACCTCCAAACATACTTAGCAAAAAATTGAGCCAGTGATGTATGTATCTTCAGGAAAAACTAAAAAGAACATTTCAATTACAACAGTACAAAAGTTTTCTGAAGGCCAATTCTCGTACAAACTTATAAAGCGTTCTAATTTAAGTCGCAATATCATTTCAGCGTCAATCGATGTCAAAGACTTGAATGTGTAGCGGCATCAATGACACATGAAAAACTAATAAGCGAAATTTGTACGGCAACAAAAAGAACCGCAACGCTATTTATCCTGTCAGCGAAGAACTACCAACTACCAATGAAATCCTGCATCGCGCAAGCAAAGTTCTCCGTGCGATTTGAACATATTCAACAGTCCGGATATCAACTATCGGGCAGTTGCCCACTAGACATAACATTCGTCTGGTCGGAGGATCCTCCCATTTCAGTGGAGATGTGCGGGACTTAACTCCCTGTCCATACCTCTATAAATGACTACTTGTGTAAAATTCCATCCTAATAGCTTCCTCACAGCAACTAATACGACCAACCATTAAAACGTCCCTGACGATCAATAACAAACTCGTAACTTCAATAGTAACAGCTCTTAAACTTCATCTAATAGCTATAAAAATAGTTTAGAACCTGCGTGTGTTCCGTAGGTGCGTAGGAGTGGATGAATGCACTATCTTAGTCATTATAAGTAATGTTGAGATAAGCCAGAGACAATAGATCGCGGAGAGGTGGGTGTCGGCGCGGCACGGACGACCAATCCGCTCTGACCTTGCGTAAGGCTGTTTTAATATGGCTACAGTTTTGATAGGGAGCGAGATTTTGTGATCATATGTACGTTACCAATATGATGTAATTTATAGGAATTCTGTCTAATTAGTAAGTAACCCTGCAATATCCCCGATTAGTGGCGAAATTTNATTAAGAGGTGATTTCAATTCTTGACTATGTTTTTACCTACCGTGTGTGTATTGAACGGGAAATAAGGTTTTACTCCTGTTTTCGTAACACCTATCCATTATAAAACCTTTTCAGAATTTTACTTCTTTCCATTAAGTTTTTAAACCTCAGGTAAAACTCTAGATGTAATATGTACATATATAAACATAAGTAAGGCAGAACAAGGTGCGGTGAAGTCGTTGTATTAATATTCCGTTTACTTGAAGTCGGCGCGTGACACCGGCTGTAATCGGCTACTTTCGCGTTATCTCGGCGCGAAACCGTTTTTAGATGGCTCTTATATGTGCGATTACAGTGTTTTTTTTAGCAGATTTGTAGCTATTTGTAGCTGTAGTAAGTTTTAATTGATTTACCTATAAATGAAAAAAAAAGTTGACTTCTAATGGTTTTTTACTTAGGTATATCGCGATACCTCTGTGTGCAAAAGTAGACAGCTACTGATAATTGCAGGAACCTCCAAACATACTTAGCAAAAAATTGAGCCAGTGATGTATGTATCTTCAGGAAAAACTAAAAAGAACATTTCAATTACAACAGTACAAAAGTTTTCTGAAGGCCAATTCTCGTACAAACTTATAAAGCGTTCTAATTTAAGTCGCAATATCATTTCAGCGTCAATCGATGTCAAAGACTTGAATGTGTAGCGGCATCAATGACACATGAAAAACTAATAAGCGAAATTTGTACGGCAACAAAAAGAACCGCAACGCTATTTATCCTGTCAGCGAAGAACTACCAACTACCAATGAAATCCTGCATCGCGCAAGCAAAGTTCTCCGTGCGATTTGAACATATTCAACAGTCCGGATATCAACTATCGGGCAGTTGCCCACTAGACATAACATTCGTCTGGTCGGAGGATCCTCCCATTTCAGTGGAGATGTGCGGGACTTAACTCCCTGTCCATACCTCTATAAATGACTACTTGTGTAAAATTCCATCCTAATAGCTTCCTCACAGCAACTAATACGACCAACCATTAAAACGTCCCTGACGATCAATAACAAACTCGTAACTTCAATAGTAACAGCTCTTAAACTTCATCTAATAGCTATAAAAATAGTTTAGAACCTGCGTGTGTTCCGTAGGTGCGTAGGAGTAGATGAATGCACTATCTTAGTCATTATAAGTAATGTTGAGATAAGCCAGAGACAATAGATCGCGGAGAGGTGGGTGTCGGCGCGGCACGGACGACCAATCCGCTCTGACCTTGCGTAAGGCTGTTTTAATATGGCTACAGTTTTGATAGGGAGCGAGATTTTGTGATCATATGTACGTTACCAATATGATGTAATTTATAGGAATTCTGTCTAATTAGTAAGTAACCCTGCAATATCCCCGATTAGTGGCGAAATTTAATGTGATTTCTGTAAATCTGCTAAAGAATTACTTTATAGAATAAAGGCACAGAACCAGTCGATTTGGTGACGCTTGGGGTAGGTCTACGGCTAGCCGTAGACATCTTTCAGCTGAAATAGTAATGATGATGAAGAACCCTGGCGAAGATTTATTTTACTAGGTACTACTTTTGTAGTTCATGACGATCAAGAGAAGCCCCCTGCTTCTCTCGATCGACTTGACAGAATGATAAATCTTAATGGTATCATAGCATGCGTAGCTTTAGCGAAAACGATTGTCTAATGTTAAAAATTACAAATGAATCCCAGACGTTTCGGAATTTTCCCATTTAATTTTGTAGAAATCTAGAATATACGACTAATAAGTTCTAAATGGTTACAATAGTACAGTACTTGTTACTAAAGAAGTTTATCACACGGTTTGAGTTACAAAATTATAGTTACAAATTCCATACTAATTCCTTACATAAGTTATGTAAATCAGCTTTTAGATACCTGAGGAAGTATCTATAGGAGGGGTCCTCATAAAGTGGTTAGTTCCCGTCCCGTGGGTGCCCGTCATCAGGGAAGGAGAATGGAGTTGTACTCATTGTTGTGATCGGCCACAGTGCACCATTGTGATAAATAAATAAATTGTTTTCTAAAGATATCCATCTTTGTTTCGAGTTTAATTGTGCGTGATTGTGGGATGACGTTATTAATTGCTTGTTTGATAAAGTTAGCAAAATACGAGTATCTGGATGGCCTGCCTGATTTTTATGAGTGGCTGGCTAGGTACGCACTTTTCGTTTCTTCTATTATTTGAGAGGTAAAAGTCCTCCGTCTCCACTATCCCACTCTCTGTAATAAAATTCATCAAAATCGGTTTGGCGATTCTGGCGTTAAAGATTAACAAAAAAATACATTCACATTTATAATATTATAGTTAGGTTAGGATTATCGCCCATTATACAGGGTGAATTTTTCAAACAAAAATATCAGTTACGGTTTAGGTGAGTAGGTTTAGTCTAGTCTAGTTAAATTTAAAAAGAAATTTGTTAAAAATAAGCCCACTACCCTGTATGTCCTCAATTTTCGGGAAATAAATTCTGTTATCGACCAATGAAAGTAGGTAGAAAACAGATATTATATGATAATGTTTAGTTTAGCAGTCCACTAAGAATTATTCTCAAGACAGTGGAATATCAAGATCCCTCGACTAAAGTCGATTTCCGAAACCGCCATAGAAACCGATTTGACCCTCCGGAGTCGAGAATTGGAGCCATGGCACTCTACCCACCTTATAGATCCTGCCCTTACAGCTCCTTAAGGTGTCAGGAACCACTCATCTTCCAACTTTCTCCAGCTCATTAATAGTGTACATCTCCATAATGCTCAGGGCTCATGAACTGGCACGACAATAAAATAACAGTTCTGCGTCAACGGGCGACGGCGACGGATCTCTCATTCATTATTCAGCGGTGACACTTCGGTAGCGGTCATAGAGGAGGTAGGGGCAGAAGGTCCACTGGGAACGTCTGACTAATGACCTTCTTCAAACCTCATGACTCGTG
This sequence comes from Mamestra configurata, assembly GCA_002192655.3. Lineage (NCBI taxonomy): Eukaryota > Metazoa > Arthropoda > Insecta > Lepidoptera > Noctuidae > Mamestra > Mamestra configurata. Next base: position 908 of record NDFZ01001357.1, on the reverse strand, counting down.
AGGGGAATGTGGCTATGAGAAATATGTATTACCTACTGAAATGTGATGGAGCGTTCAGTTTTATCATCATTTATGAATATGATTGTGTCTATATGCGATTAATGAGCTTTCATAGATGGATAGGTACATTTTTCGAGTACTTTAGTATTATAACTAGCGTGTATGTACACTACAGGGCAAAGGCCTCCACTCTACCATTCCCATCCTGCAAATCGATGAAACTATTGAGCACAGCTTGAGCTTCAGGCTACTCGTACATGTTTATATACCACGTTCAAGCTGTAGGTTCTCATTTGTTGACTCTGAGACTCTTGTTCACAGCACAGTGTCACAGTATCAGCACCTACATCACCATCATCTTTTCAACTGAAAGACGTTCTTTGTTGGACATAGGCCTTGCCCAAGTGTCACCACATCGACCGGTCCTGTCCATCTTGCATCTAGCGGATTCCCGCGGTTTCCTTTAGGTCTTCGGTCCTCCTAGCGCGAGGCCTTCCATTACCTATATAGGTAAAAGGTTTTTCAACAAATATAGGTATCAAATACGTAAATTAAGCAGTCACAGAAACTACATTGCCACGAGGGGCGGATTTATTGGACGGACAGGATTATTTGCCAACCTCGTTGTTAGTAGAAATTGACCTTCGGCTCTGTCCTCCCCAGTGCCTCAGCTCCAATGATGGCAGCTTCATTTATACGATGCCCTGAGGACACGGGACTGTCGTAAAGTAACTGGGATTGCTCACCACTGCGCCGCCGAGGTTTTCACTCAGCTCTCCTCTTTTTATGGAGGCCGTTAATTGCTGTTTGGCGAGATAAGTCGCATTACGTGACTATGTTGCCTTGTTATAGTTTGCAATCTGATGAATGAAGATAATAGTTAACTTGTACGGCTGAGTAAGTTAAGC
>NDFZ01001356.1:0-13574 GCA_002192655.3 Mamestra configurata | reverse complement strand
GCAGGAAAAGAGTTGCAGAGAGAACAGACCCCTGAGGAACTCCGGCATTAATAGCCATGAGGTTAGAGAAGCAGCCGTCAACGACTACTCGGATCGACCGTTCATTAAGGAAGTCTGATATCCAGCTACAAAAATCAGCTGGGATGCCATAAGCAGGAAGCTTGCTGAGTAGACTTGCGTGCCACACCCTATCAAAGGCCTTCGAGATATCGAGCGATACAGCAAGTGCTTCGCCGTGTTTCTCGATGGCTTCGCCCCAGCATTGCGTGACATACACAAGAAGATCGCCAGTTGACCGTCCCCGGTGAAGATATATCTTCTATGACAGCGATTAGTTACATTTTATTAAATGTATAGATAATATTACTAATTATTCATATTAGTGGAACTGTTATAAACAAACTGATAGCTGAACAGCTTAAATATTAGACAAAGTGATATGAAAGCAATTCGATGCCGTTTTGGTGGTATTTATTTTAGTTTAATCACAGATTTCATGCTATCAACTGCATCAAACTGCCTGAACAGTGATTTGTTTGGACTCCCCTTATTATCCGTAAATGTGACCACGCACTTCAGAAAACATAGATGATTAGAACTTCCTCAATTTACGAGCATTTTGGAGTTACCTCCATCAGCTGTTAGGTCAGTTTCCACGTTCACGTCTTTCTAGAGTCACCATCATTCTACACCACAATCCATCGAACCAGCGGCATCGCGATTCATGGGATTCGTAAAGAAAAGGAACTCGATTCTCATCTCAATAGTCGAAACAAAAATACCCATATTTACAAAGGTGAAGGAGGAAAATAAATGATTAAAACATGTTACCTACACGTGTTTCTGTCTAGTGTATTACTAAATCCATCAAACCGCAATAATTTACCAACGTAGGTCAACAGTCATTCGGTAGACTAATCAAGTACCTATTATATCCATCACGTTTCTAATGAGTAGATAATCGTAAAGATTTGCAACTAAGTAAATGTAACAATGTCTCGATTCTAGAACTTTTGAATACACGGTTCCAATTTGTCGTTTTCTCAGAAAAAGAAGCGACAAGCAAGACACTATGGTAGGCGCCAGATAAATTTACAATAAAGTACCCCGAACAATGCAGGACAGCGTTATGTCTTCATTTACTGTTTTTAAAATTAAGAAAGTCAATAAATTATGAGGGTTTGACCGCTATTGCTTTATCTGGTCTACTCGCACCATAGACAAACGCGTGCTAGTTAGAATCCATTTTCTTTAATCAATCGAATTCGAGTATTGGTAAATAAATGAAAAGACTCAAATGCCGTCAAACTAGTTTTCCCCAGTCCCCACTTCCGAAAAACCGTATTTAATCTAGGTAATCTAGTTAGCTTTTCAAAATCTTACCTTCTCAATAGCAGCAGTGGTAACTCCCATGGCGACCGATATGAACAGCTTGTTCTTCGACGCCTGCAAGTCCTTGATCTCCTTGAGCACTGGCACCACCACGTCAGGCTTCACTGACACTATTACCACTTCTGATCTCTCCACCACTGGTTTGTTCTCGAAAACTGCTGTCGCTCCCAGTTTCTGAAGATGGTGAAAATTCAAGATGACTTTTGTAAATTTGATAAATTCTTTTAAATCTGCTCTTTCGGGAGTCCAGAGGAGATACTAAAAATATTTTTTTTTTTCCCCATCTTGGTAACAGTTTACACTATCTTTGACGACTTTCAAAATATGATAGATTCTAGGTAGGCATACTATTGTAGCTGTTCGTCGCCATGTAAATCCGCAAATTAAGCATCATAAAATTTTATGATCTATTCATTGAAACCTACGACAATTTACACAATATTGAACCTAATTCACATCATACTTTTAACTTCTTCGTAGCTACGTTCTTTTACATCATCTACTAAGACGTAATTTCTTATCTCCATGACAATGACTACAAAGTCAAGGCTAAAAGATGTCTCAATGAGTTTCGATTTAAACTGTTATGTTGGTTCATAATGTTCGCTTGAATTATGTATGTCTTAATGATTATCTTCTGTAAGACTGTATTGTCATATCTTCTCTTGACATGTAGATTGTAGAATGCATTTTTAGCAAAAACGTGTTGTCTATTATTTACCTACTAGCTGCCGCCCGCGGTTTCGTCCGTATTTACTCCTTCATATATTATGCCTATGTGCTATTCCAGACTAGATCTATGTGCCAAATTTCATCCAGATCCGTTCAGCCGTTTAAGCGTGACTGAGTAACTAACATCCATCCATCTAAAATAAAAGCCCATCCCATTTATAATAGTTGTAAGATTTGAGGTTAATGTCTATTCTAAGTATTTTATGTGTTATTTTGGCTATAAATATAGTACAACCTGTATGTCTAGAATGAGGTAAGTACTTATATCAACTTTTTTGCGTAGTAGCAGTTTAACACGACTTTTTATCATCATCAATATAACTTGTAAGTATGAGATGTTGTTACTCGGTCAGAATCTCGATTGCATTGGATAAATTTTGAAAAGTACCAGGATCTGAATAAAACTTGCCCTGAATACTTCCTTTAAGTATGTGCAGTCTGCTGATATGATTATCATGAGAACATTGTTCATTCATAGGATGGTTATATCACTTATGTATATCAATTCAAGCTGAGTACTCTATTGAGTTCTTAAGTAAATCGCAACAGATAGCTAACTATGATATGATTAACGATAGCAGTATCTCGCTAGTCATAGGAGCAAATTTACAGGTAATATATGGAAATAGTCTTCTAGTTATGAGTGCCTTTGAATTTGAGCGTCTATAAGATTAGGAGAAGAACGAGGAAACGATGGTTGGTGGACTGTGAGAAGGATGATATGTCTAGACAGGAAGACTATTACTGAGACCTCATGGACATATGTATACTTAGATTTCAATATAGATAAATTAATGTAAGAAAATTTATTTTACACAACGTGAAATTTTAATGGTTGTTTTCCCGCAGCGAAATGAGTTTGTCTTGGTAATACGATCACATTACGAAAAATAATAAATTTAAAATCAAGGAATGGCAGGACAACAATTGTGATAAACCAAACTCGAAAGCGACTCGGTACCAATAGTTATACATCGCGATAGTTTTGCGCAAAGGGGCCGCGGTCGTTGCCCTTCGCGTATCAACCAGCTGATAGGTACCTACTCCTGATTTTATGAAACAAAATACCGAATAAGTTAACATAAAAGGAGGCCGCGCGCGATGCGCGGGGCCTCACTCGCTACGTGCTTGCAGGCAAGCTAATGCTACAGTACTACGCGCGAGATTTTATTTTGCTCTGAATATTTCAACAACTTCAATTGCCGCTCTGCCTACAAAGTGAAAAGAACGAACGGCAGCGCGGGCGTGTGTTTCGAGAAGTACCTACATCACGTCTAGTGAGTTACTATTGCTTCTCACGCTTTCGAGTTTATGATTTTTTTTTATTATTTGAAAACAAAAACATTTTAATTTTTTAGTTAAACTTTTTGTTTTNCTTCTCACGCTTTCGAGTTTATGATTTTTTTTTATTATTTGAAAACAAAAACATTTTAATTTTTTTGTTTAACTTTTTGTTTCGATAGTACTACTGATGGCTAATCGTTCTGCCGCGGGAAAATAACCATTAAAATTTCAGCGTGTATTTGTTTTCAGAAACTGGAGATATTTACCACTATAAAATTATCCTTATTGAATCACATCAATGGTATTATTGAACTTCTGGGTATTTTTTTGTAAATTTTTTATTACTTTTCCTATAGGTAGGTATATGATTGTTACAGGCAAAATCTACATATATTCATGTATGGCATAATGCATTGATGATCAATCCTCACCTTAGGTTAGAATGACAGGAAAAAATGCTTCTATAACTCTCTGCCTACAAATATTTCCCAGCTCATATTACCAAAACAATAGTTTTAATGATTTGTTTACGATTTATATTTACCTTAAATGCCTCAGCACTGACGACATCTTTTGGGTGTACGCTAGCTGTGATTTCATCGGGTTTTGCCAAACCTGCGGAAATTAGGTTAACATTATATTCTTCATGGATATCATTCGNGTGATTTCATCGGGTTTTGCCAAACCTGCGGAAATTAGGTTAACATTATATTCTTCATGGATTTTACGTTCTGGCTTTATGCTCGTTAATAATATGTTTGTTATTAAGGTTGAGGTTTTTAATTCTGAGCCAAAGTAGCCTGCTGTTCTAGTGCCTACCATTCTATGCATATTATCCATCTGACTTCTCACATTGCTGGGCTGGCAGGCATCTCTTTGGTTGGGCAATAATCACGCCCCTGTGCTGGTGAGACATTCCAGGTTCTACCCGCGATGTTAACATTGACATCCGCATATTGTATGACTTTTGACAGATTACCCTCCATCGTATTATTATTCCAGTGATTTCTGACGGATTAAAATTCTGGGCGTCAGCGTGAATTACCAAGACTCCACCAGACCGTCTTCGCCCTTTTTTATTATTGGTAGGCTTGAGTTTGGCCACTTTCTCACCCGATGGTAAGCGACGATTTTGCCAACTTCTAGCCGAGCACAATTTTCGAGTCATTCGCTGGGTGTTGAAAACACACAAGGAAATGGACACAACAGCTATGATCATCAGGGGACCCACTTTGTATTTTAACCACATTGGTATTGTGGTAGGTATCAATGTTTTCACCACAAATAGTGTAGGTATACGTGATTTCATGAAAATTTCCACTCAAACGTACACAAGTAGGTAAACAGGTTTTTGAACCATAAACTAGATACAATTTATTTATTTTTTAATTAAAATAATCATCTCGTCACTAAAATAGACAACATTACGTCACATCTTTATCAGCGTTGTGAAATAATTTAAGAGTCAACACAGATAATAATCATATTTATTGTGACTAATATACCTTCATGTACCGACAGCTATNATTAAATTTTTTTTTTTTTTTTTTATAATTAAAATAATCATTTTGTCACTAAAATAGACAACGTTACGTCACATCTTTATCAGCGTTGTGAAATAATTTAAGAGTCAACACAGATAATGATCATTATTTATTGTGTCTAATATACCTTCATGTACCGACAGCTATGTACAGCGTAATCTAGTGTGTTATGTGTTTCCTAAGTCAATGCCTATTTAATTAACACGATGATTAAACGCATGTCAACAGTCCTATGAAAAGCGATCGAGACAAAGAGGGAGATAGAGAATTTCAGGCATGATAGAAAAGTTTTCAAAAAACAATAAGTATAGAAAAGAAACAACGTTTGTGCTTGGCATAAATCATCTCGACAATTAATGTATCGCTGAATCTCTAATGAACCCTTTTACCCCCACAGAATAAGACAATCTATACAATTTGTACCCAGTTGACAAGACTACAAACGTAGAATACCTGAATGTACTCATTAAAGGCTCTAAAGCCGTTCTATTATTATCTTTTATAGCTCATTCTATCTCAGTTAACACACTATAAAATAAATTCAGTAAATACTTACTGAATTGTTTGAGACAACAACAAAACGAAGTGAAGAGATGAACTTGACTCTTACCGGACGGACTGGCCCGCACCAGCGGAGGACAGACAATGTGGAAAAGGGAGAGGGAAGCCTATGGCCAGAAGAGGGATTTTACGGGCTTATTAGATTAGATTGAGACATTAATTACTACGACGTCCCAAACGTCCAAAGACGAAGTCCTCGATATAGGAAAATGAGTTATGGAAACCCAATGAAGTTTGTCAGGACACTTGGCAAGGCGTTGTGATGACAAGTAGAACAAATCTTGGTCGTCCGGTAGCGAGACGGGCAGACGACATCGTCGTTATCGTAGCTGGAACTTGGATGACTTGGCACAGGAGTTTGGGAATTGGCCCTGGAAGGGAGAGGCCTGTGTCCAGCAATGAATAAGTCGGGATGTGGATGATAGTGATGATGATGATGCTGAGACAATATTTACCGGCGGAGATAAAGCCATTGGCCAATGCGAAGGCCAGTCTGCCGCCGCCGATGAATCCAATCTTCATGATTTCGCTTACTGAAACAAATCAGAGTGATAATATTATTCATGTGTTGGTGATAATTATTTTGAGAGATAAATGTAGTTTGGATATTGAGTATCTAACGTGTTTGGATGTAGGTAGAGTTACAGATTTATTGACCTTCGGCTATCGTCAAACTCATAAAATATTGACGATGATAATGTTATTTAAAGGTTTCCTTTACAAAGAGGAAAGTATTCCAAAGAAATGTAAGATATGATTGATGATGTTCTTGATTGATGTAAAGTAGGAATCATCCATTGGCTGTGATACAGGGGGTTCATCATTATAATACACATTCAACATTATTCGACCAAATGTACTGAACAGCTGATTTAATTTCGGGATTGGTCCAACAGTACGAACGCATTTTATTTTCAGATTTTGCGGTACGTTTCAAAAATTCTTTGCAAAAGTGAGAAGTTAACTTTACAAACATTTATCTTTTTTGATTTCTTCTAAAACCAATTAAAAACTGATGTACCTATAAGTCCCTACTTAACACTTAGATTACTTATATTAATCCGAAAAGTAAAAAATACGATTGAAATAAATAATAATAATACAAACGAGAAAAATACGATTGATTTAACTTCAATGTAAGAAATAAACAAATCAACGAAAACTAAAATGCAAAACAATAATGAATCATTCAATGGAAACCTAACCAAAATATTGGCAAAACTTCACCAAAAAAAACTGGCGACAAACTTAAAAATAGAGCTAATTACGAAACTCACGTTGTCTGACGTAAAGAAACTGGCAAAAATATGAAAACTCTTGAGGCTACGTGTGTTAGGTTCGAGGCACAGCTGCCGACTGAGCTCTTAACTAAGGGGTTATGTGTTATCAGTCTTATCACATCACTTATCGACACAACACTGCGATCAATACATGGACACAAATACGCTTCAAACATAACTCGTTGTTATTGTGAACTAAATTGGAGATACAGTTAATTCCTACATTTGGCAGTTCCCTAATTTTAAGAACTTATTCCTACTGTTTAAATGGATAAAACAAAGTAATCTTTCTTGTCGTAATCAATGTTTTGGAATCTTAGATCGTAACCGTCGTGAATTCCAGACCAAAATACCGTCGTAAACATTTTTTGAACCTGAACTTCATGAGGCCCTTAATAACCTCGTCGCAAAACTCCGTATTTTCGTAATGGAAGTTTTATAAACGCTGCTTTTAACAGCTAGCCAAAGTATGGAACTCTCTGCCAGCTTCTGTATTCCCTTTCACCCATATGACCGGTCTGCCTTCAAAGCCAGAGTGAACAGGCATCTTCTGGGCACGCCCGCTCCATCATAGATCTCATCCATTGCTTTTCATCAGGCGTCAATCGAGGTCAACTGCAAGACCATTTCTCAATAAAAAAAAGCTAGCTATGAATGAACAATATTGTTCGTACTCATTTTCATTTTGCGTGAAAAATACCATGAAAAGAACAGTTTAAAAGTCTTAAAAGCAAGCTAAGGTCCAACTAGGGTTCCCAACTTTTTGTACTAGAAATAAAGTATATTAATTAAGGTCGGCGAACTAAAATTCAGAGCGTTTTTTAGAAAAGTAAACAGTATTAAATTGTTTGACATTTAAAAACATGTTTTTTGGAGCTTCTTGTACTATAACAATTTATTATAATTTAAAAATATTGATAAGCTTCTCTACAATTTAAGTAAATATTAAAATAAATGAGCAGCTTATTTGTTATGGAATCAATACAAGCTCTAATTCAGTCATCCCGCCACCTTGCATTAATTACGGAAAACACTCTTTCTGTGAAGGCTGAAGTGAGGAATACCAGCGGTCATAAAAAGAGTATTTTGTATACTTTTTTTTTCTAGAACAGTATAGTAGTAAAAGTATAAACGCGATAAATGTATAATACTGTTTTTAACAGTATGGTTGGGAACCCTAGGTCCAACGTCCAAGGACCCAGTTCGGGTACAGTAGCATACTTATATTGTATTAAAATAAAACTATTCGTAATTGGATCAGCGTTTCCAAAGATCTAGACAGTTCACCTCTGCCGTATTTTGAGAAGCCAGGCAAAACCCAAGCAGGAGCCTGCTGTGGTAGCGGGAATTGTTCGAAAGAGTCACCGCGGCCCTGGAACGCAAAGGGCATTAGGAGGAACACGAATGGGTTTTAGTCAGTAAGAGTCTAACACTTCCTTCTGCTCCGCCCAGAGCGGAAGAGTCAATTGATGATTTTCCCACACTTATTCATGGATCAGCGGGTAGGTATCGCTGAAACATCAGGATGATTTGATAGACTGACAGCTCTTCAAGCAAGCAGGAGATCACCGTATCACGGCGAGAGAAAAGACTCTAGCGGATTTTAAAAGGATAGGTACAAAGAAGCCATAAGGTATATTGTGGAAGAGGGGGAAGGACAAAGAAAAAATAAGTATTATTAAAACGCTCATAATAAGTTGAAATTTTCTAGTTTGTCCCCTTGTTGAAAATGATTGAGTGTGGGGAATTGAATTTTGAGTATGGGGGTCCCATACTCAAAATTCAGTTCAAATGTGTACCAAATTTCAACAAAATCGGTCCAGTAGATTCGGAGAAAATTGGCTATGACAGACGGCTGGTTCCCTTTCAACTTTTCCGTCACTGTCGCCACTTTTAAACTACCTCTAATGAACTCATTTCTCACTTTATCCATTCTCGTTACTCCACACATTCATCTCAACATTCTCATCTCCGCTACATACAATCTGTTTTCATCCGTCTTTTTCACAGCCCAACATTCTGATCAATACAGTACGACAGGTCTTACCACGGGCTTATAGATTTTCCCCTTTAACTTGACGGGCATCCATGGGTTGCAAGTTGTTCCAGCGACCTGTCGCCATTTCATCCATCCTGAGTTGATCCAATGGTTACGTCTCGGTCTATATCAGTTGAAAGATTTTTCCCATACAAACTAATAACCCAAGTTAAGTGTAAGCTTGTAATAATGTTTAGGATCGCTTCGTACCCGACTTTGAAGAGCCACGTTTCTAAACCCTCATTATTTCATCTAACATGCACCTAGTGAGTAAATAGTATTTGATAAACAATAATAATAGGTATTTAAGTAGGCAGGGTTTGTAAGCGGTCAATGAGTTCAATTGCTTGTTAACTCTGGTTTTCTAGACTACACGACTGTTTTATTGATGGCCTTCGATTGGAATTGATGGTGTTACGTTTTCATTGTGTTATCTTTTATTATTTTGCTGATATTCTATTTTTAAATCTGAACATCAAACTACTTAAAATGAATAAGCATTAAGTAGTTATTTCGGATGTTCCATTTTTAATATAGTTGAATTTAAAGTACTTAAAGTGAATGAGCATTAGTTTAACGTGGCGGGGATTTTTAATCTGTGGCATTCGTGATTGTTCCCGTCATGAAACGTCAACATGTTTTGGTTAAGGGTTTTAATGGATTATTATGAAAAATATAACGAAGCATTGGAAAGTATACTGCGCTTTATTTAACCTCCTAGCCCCTGAAGTTTTTAATTGCATTTGCAAGCATTGCTGCTTGCAAATGCAAAATCTTGAGTTCGTGAGGTTGTATTTTAGGCTGCTCCAGCTCGTCTTTCTCTCTCGCTTTAGAAATAACTGATATCAATCTTCTCCTAATTTGTTCTTCTCATTCGTTTGACTTTGTTCATTCTTCTCTTCTTCTCTGGAAAGCGCGGAAGCGTGAAGCGGAAGCCTGACTTCGAGAGGAATCTCAAAGTCAGGGTTATTTGCAGAATTGCGCATACAAATATTACCTTTATATGAGTGCCAACCTGACCGTTATTATATCTACATATTATTATAACCAACTCAAAGCTGCACGACTACTTATGCAATTGCACGGTTAGTTAAAGATCACTAAAAGAGCGATGACTGTTAGAGGCTAACAAGTAGGTAAATAAATACAGTGTTGATACAAACCCCAGTGCTGCGTATATCGACACTAGTAAAACCATACCATAAGATAATAGCCAGGCTAAAGTAATTGTTAACAGAACCTCCTCCGTTTTTGAGGTCGGTTAAAAAGCTAGGCAATGAGTGTTTGAAAAATAGATTACTTATTAATTTGTACCGACACGAATGCACCAAGTTTATACAAACCAGCCAAGCACGAGTCGGACCATTAACCGAAAAATCATATATCAGGTATGGGGGCTCCCATTTGCATTAATAATATTTTATTTTGTTATAGCGGCAATGGAAATCAATGTGAAAACTTTAATTGTCTACGAATTACGGTTCATGTGAATCCTGCAGCTCGCTGACAGACGGACGGACATACAGACGGAAGAATGGAAGACGGAGGAATGGAATCGCTTCCGCTAGTTAGCCAAAACCCTTTTTAGAGTTAGTAAAAGTAAATAGTAATTCTGACTGATCCCTGATTCCCTTACTTGTCTCCCAAAAAATCGGAGCGCTAATTTGCTGCATAATTTTTCGTTATTTGTATTTTAATAAATATATTCTCTAAGTGTTTATAAATGTTTTACATAATATTCAAACGATAACAATATTGCCAATAACTAATAAACAAAGTACATTGTCTATGGTAAATATTGTCTATTGGCTCAATTAGCCCGTCGCATTCAGCCTTGTGGATAGTTTACCGTGCAACTGATGATATAAACGATAGTAAACGACTATTTGTTCTATTTCACACATTATAACTAGATGGGATGCATTAGACTTGGACTAAACGAATGTTTTATACTGCTAGTTACTGGTTAACCATAAAAATTGTAAGACAATTAAATTTTTTTTCTATGGATTCAATTTAACGTAGGTAACTTAACAAAATTTTCATACTTTTCTAGTTAGGATTGTGCGCTAGGTTTCCTTCGTGGATGTGGTTAAAAGGTGACCGTAATCAATAGAAGAGAGAAGAGTCGTCGTTGATACTACGGAACATAATCTTAGTTGACCTCGAAATATAAAAAAAGCCAGAAGCTGCTCGCGGCAGCGCCTGCGGGGGTTTATTATTCCTCCTCACCCCTTCATAAATTACAAGCTTTTGCCCGTGACTTCGTACGCGCATATTTAATTTTTTCTCGTTCACACCCTTCCTCATGAACGTGGCTATCATAAACAAAAAGATTTGCCAAATCAGACTGGTAGTTCCAGAGATTAGCGTGTTCAAACAATCAAACAAACTCTTCAGCTTTATTATTATTAGTATAGAAGTATAGATAGGCTGGCCTATACTACTTCGTCTTCTTTGAACTTCGAAGATTTGAGAAGACTTAGGTACTTTCTCTGAAAATATGGTGAGCTTACCTATTTAATTTCATGAAGTAAGTAAACATCAGTAATAGTCAAAACATTGAAGTCACAAATGCATTGGCAGACTATTGTTTTCGTATCTATTTTGGTGTAAATCCGCATTGCGTGTAAATTAATTGCCATCCAAACACGCCTGAGTTTTCAAACAAAAGAACATCGATCTAATTTTAAGACATTCAAGGGCTTGAATCTCGAGACGGTTACATTTTGATTTTCTTTAGTTTTTATCTGCAATGTATTTCTATCTTCTAAGCCCTGTTGATAGTGTTATTTGTACAAGTCAGCTACTTGTCTCTTAGTTCATGTGACCATTTTGTAATATTGAAAGTGGGATATTGTTAATTACGGCGATGGTAGTCTATATCGTAAAGAAACTTTTTTCTGGGTTTCCGCAAATTCGATTGATCTGAATCTGGGAAAACTTGCAATTTTCCCGTCATATTTTAATAGTAGGTATTCCATGCTATCGAAGACTCCTTGTTAATGTTAACATTTATTATTTATGGGTGGTGAAGGGATACCATGGCCGATGCATTTTTTTATCAGTTGGAAGAGAAACAAAACTTTTTTGTAATTAATACAACCGATTTCCATTTAAAAAAAAACACTACCAACTTTTATTTCGGAAGTCAGTATTTTTGCTGTATAAGTACTAGCTACCAAAATGCAAACATGACGTTTCAGTTACTGTTGGTAGCTAATTTGACAGTTGGTCAAAGGTAGATACGTTATTGAGAACGGCACAGTGTGTTTTTTTTTTCTAGTTTGTCGTAGAGTATAGGTACTTATTCCACAACACTGGCTTTAAAAAAATAACATGTCCGATTTTCAGGCAAAAAACACACTGTGCGGCAGTTAGTAGAGGTAGTGTTTTTTTTTAATGGAAGTCAGTTGTATATTTTTGTAAAAAAAGTTTTTCTTGTTTTTCACTTTTTATTAAAACACACCTAACAACGCCACTGGAAAGTCACAGGAAATCAAAATGCGCAATTTCATTTACTTGGATGACATCTTTTTTCTAGCTAATTTGTTTTAAAAATCAAAGTACTGAACCGATTTTGATGAAATTTAGATGGAACCAATCGGAAAGTATTTCATTTCACATAAAAAAAGAATTTATAAAATCGGTCCTCCTCCTTTTTTGAGCAGGTTAAAAAAATATAAATTCTTTGTCCCAAATCTTTCCTCAAGACGGAGTAGCGAAAATCGGGACAGTCTCATTCGAACTGGGATATAATGGTGACGATACTCTTAATAAATATAATTTTCTCGTATCTCGTCGCCACTGGACCTTGATCGGGCGTCATCTGACTGACAAGCACTGTTCTGACATAACATGAGTAGGTTTGGAAACAAGATGCATAGTGGATCGATTTACATGACTTATTTATAAATAGATTGTGGTAAACAAACTGTTTATCTGGCTTTTAATTAAGCGAGGATACATCCAAGTTTAATAGTTTATTTAATATCATTCTATAAGGATCCGAAGTTTATACAATAACGTTTTGTCACTTACAAAATTGAGGTACTATTCATTTTATTTATTTATCTAAATGAATAAAATTGTACCTCAATGGTCCAATTTTATTAAATTTAGAAGCCCAAGTCCGTATGTTGAGAATGATGTTTCATGCTTCCATGTACATAGTACCTACGTTACGTAAAACTTTGCATTCGTTGAAGGTTATAGAGTTGTTTATGGAAACTTTTTCACTGAACAATCCGTTCAATATGCGTGAATTTGAAGGATTTGAATTCTAAATACCACATAAATAAACTACTAAACTACTGAAATTTAAAAATGCGTTTATTTAATTCAAGTTTCCTAAATGTGCATTATCGTGTTTATTTTTTCAAATTGCTGTTAATAATGCAATGAAACCTACCTACGAACATTTTAGGGCTCCTCGTGTATAGGTAGGTACCTATAGGCTCCCAAATTATTAAAAATATCTTCAAGCATTATTTCATTCGCACTTAATATTGAAAAAATTGGAATCACTTTAGGTACCTACCTATAACTAAAAATTAAGTACTTACTTTTAATCATTTTCACAAATTTTCCAAATCTTCTGAACAGACACCAAACCTAAAGCTCGTTCACTTCTAATTAATTTAACAACACTGCACTTATTATTCAACTATTTAAAATAAAAATAAATACACAATGTATTTATTGGGACGAGGCGTTTATATCATGTCGCGTGCAATGGTAACT
>NDFZ01001354.1:0-13565 GCA_002192655.3 Mamestra configurata | reverse complement strand
CACAGCGTGTGAAGGTCTCCTGCAAGGTAGACCCATGACCTGGTGAGGGCCGCAGAAAAATATTTAAAAAAAACTTTTTTATTACAAAAATAAACACCAATACAAAGTACATAAAAAATAATCATATTGGAAGTCGGTGTTTATGGTGTGGCATGGGTTTTCTTCATTTTTTGACACCGACTTCCAAAATTAAAGTTATTTAGTACTTTGTAGTGCCTTTGTTAAGAAGTCGGTTTTTTGGTAAAAAGAAAATATTTTTCACTTCTCAGTGCTACCTCCAAAAATTTCAACCGGTCCATATATTTTTAGCTGTCTATCTCCAAAATTTAAATGTTGCCATTTAAATTTCGTAAAGATCTGATGAAGAACTTCGGAATAAACCTAAAAAAATTTGCTAATCCGCCTATATATGACGGAGTTATGTCCGAACATTCATAAAAGTTCTCGAAGTAATTCCGAGAAATTGTGAAACGTTAAGTATATAAGTCACCAGAAAATTGCAGACTCCGTAAGATTGTAATAAATCTTTATTAGATTATAATTTCTCGATATATTATGAAAAAAATCGTTTTGTGTACATTATATCCCATCCACATTCAATAGTTTCCAATATATCCGTGTCTTATTAAAAAAAAAAAAGTTTACAATTTTACGCGATATTTTACAATCTGACGGCGTTTGCCATTTTCCGGTGACATATATAAAGATTTGAATTCATAACCTCCTCCGTTTTTAAGTCGGTTAAAAACACAGGACCGGTCGATGTGGCAACGTTTGAGGATGTGTGATGTTAATGAGAATGACGTTTTACAAAGTGACTGAAATCCATTCAACCTGAAGCCATGTCCCTTAAGTGTTAAACCATACCTGATAGGGTCCAGGGATAGGATGTTCAATTAGGCCGAAAGGTTCTGGAGTGATGAGAGCGTACCTGAAGACACATCTTTGGAAGGACGAAGGAAACAAGTAAAAAACCAAAATCGAAAGTCATTTATTCAAATTAGGCTGTGTGCCAGCACTTTTTGAACGTCAAAGTTCTACATGAAGACAGTCCCCTAAAACGCCCGCCCGTCACCACTTCCTAGTGTTAGCTGGGAAGAAGAAATGGCGCAACTAACTCCCCAGCAACACATCTGACTGTTAAGTTTTAGAAACTTATACAGTAGTATGCAAAGTATTTTACAATACATGACACAGAAAAATAACATGTTGGGAAAAATATGGGGGACGCCTGTGCTAGCAAAATTATTTCGTTAAAATTATGTAAACATAAGGCCAAACGAGTGTGTTTTGTTATTGACATAACAACACGTACAAGGGCACCGAATTTCATTCATCAAGTAACTCCTTTTCATTTACTTAATAAAACACTTAATTTCATTCATTCTATGGCGGACAATGGACGGCTAACACAGCTGCCGGTCGATTTCGTAAACATGTCGAAGTGAAGGCTTGGATGAAGTTATCACGAGGTGAGCTGTTAATCCCTATAATCAAGATATCACATGATCACGAAGTGAGCTGTCATTCCATCTTGATTATATGGATTACGTAGCAGCTCACCTGTGATCACTTCACCCAAGCCTTCACTTCGACATGTTTACAGAATCGACCGGCTTGTTCTAGAAATTTAAAATTATGCTAAAACGTTTTAAGGAACGTTTTAGCATAATTTTAAATTTCTAGAGGGAGTAATGCCAAAATGTTTATATTTTAAAAACTTCTTCTGCTATGTTAATGATAAAATTGCTTCACACACGTCGCACCATTAAAATGGTGTACCTTTTTTAAGGTTGGAAAATCATCAAAATATGACTTCTTCCGCTCTGGGCGGAGCGGAAGGGAGTGTCAGACTCTGACTGTCTAAAACCCATTCGTGTTCCTCCTAATGCCCTTTACGTTCCAGGGCCACAGTGACTCTTTCAAACCATTTCCGCAACAAGATGTTGTACCTTATATTGATGAGCTGGTCTGGTGATAACTTTGTATGCTAATCCAATTTTTGTATGGGACTTGACTATGACACCCTGGAGCGAGTTGTGCAATTACACCCCTGTAATTGCACAACTCGCTCAAAAGGATTTTTTTAAATCCGTCTATACGTTACGCTTTCACCCGATACAATCTATGGTTTACCGACAAGAACTCTTAACTCAAAGTGTTAAAAGTCTACACGAGGCGCAAAAATCTTTTTTTTTTTTGTTGAAATTTAATCCCACACAAAAAAAAATCTTTGAATTTTTCAGTGTAAGATAGAGTTTGTGTAGAATCAGTAAAAAAAAGCAGTTTGACAAGGAGGTCTTATTGGTTATTTTTAGATTTTTAAATTCACGCCCTTAAAGGGATGAAAAATTACACGTGAGTTCGTAAGTTTTGCCGTTGAGACATCCCATCGACCATTCAGCTTATAATGTCCTAGATCTCTGCCTACCCCTCTTACATAAAGGCTAGAAGCATACGTTGACGCTCATCTAACTGACGTCAGGTATATTTTTGTGCCTCCATTACGGATAAGTAAGGTATCGTTCATACAGGAGCGTTCGGGTACGCGACTTTGATTTTTTACGATTTGACCTTGATATTTTACAATTTAACCTTGAAATTTTAAGATTTGACCTTGATATTTTCCGAATGGTTTTATACACTTGTCTTGTTGAAATTCCCAAGGAAATATTTTTGGAATTGATTTAAAGTGGCAGTTGTATATTGTAGAATTGGTAAGTAAAAATTACAAATTTCATGTTTAATAACAAGGTCAGCTGTAAAGTAAATTGAAATGATTCGTAAGAAATATTTAAATGGACAATTAAATAAATATTAACTGTCAGTTAACAAATCAGAATTATTCGCAAAGAAATCTCATTTTACACAGCAACTGCGACGACGGAGCAGCTGCTGCTCCTATTTCTGTCTGCAGGGTTTAAAGAAACCTAACATAAATGGTTTGACGGGAGCTCGAATGAGCGAGCGAAATTAGCTCCCGTCATCCCATTCGAACCTAACCTATCGGTGTCAGAGTGCCCTAAGTTCCCTCAAACGTAAATTACACTACATGAACCTAAATTGTATTTTTCTTTTTATTATTGTTCATGTTTGACTGCTGTGGTAATTTATCAACCACCAGAAAATAAAATAACTACCCATTTAATTTGTTCAACTGATAATAACATCCCTTTTTTTCTTTAATATTTTACACGTTACTGTAAGTGTCATCATAGTTAGCATGCTTGCCTGACAAATTATATCTACTTATAGTTTTAAATCTGGACACAAACATTGACTTATACAAGGTGTTTCAGAAGTGCATGGTCATTTTTTAGGGATCACTCTTAAAAATTACCACGCTGTATATATATCTGATATTAATATTCTGTAACTGATACATAACTACAGAAAAAAAAATCAATTTAAAAATTAAATGGCTTTTGTCAAAACACCCGATCGCAAAAATGACTAATAAGTTCTAATGAAATCACTTTTCAAGCAGTCTGATGCAGTTGGTGGCGTTTCACGGATTTCATAATATAGATACTTATGTATAATAAAGACAAATCTGAGCACACATTTTTTTATGCTACATTTAGGCCCAACCAGAGCGAAGTGAATTCGCCACGCAGTCGGCAAACTTCGGGAGCGGTCGTGTGAGCAATACATTGATCATTTACATTCATAGCTAGGTACATTCTTTATTGTGCTACGCCAGTGCTACGGCGTAGCTTGCATGTGCTACGAGTGGCTACGACGTAGCACAATTGCGAATCTCAATCGTTTCGGTTTCGCAACGGATGGTTTCGTAATATTTTCATTAGTTTATTTATTAAAGTTCTGTGAAAAAAAATTAGTTTATTTTGAAACAAATCATGAAAACAGCAGCTGTTGCCCGCGACTTCATCCATCCATAACTAGTTTAAACTAAGAAAACACGGTACCCTAATACTTTTTCTAAAATAAAAGTACCAGTACAGTTATTTATAAAATCAGCTATGTTCAAGTAAAAATGCCGTCTAAATCAGTCCAGCCCTTTCGAAGATTAGCCGAAGCTAACACACAGACATACAGTCAGAAAGTGTTTTTTTTTTCTTAATTATCGTATTTAAATGATATATTAATGTATTTATATGAAAGAATGCATTTAGTAAATATTGGTTATTTTGAAATGAAAAAAACAGACATTTCAATTTCATTTATTTGTTTAGATAAAACAAAGAAGTAGTAATACATATTTTATAATTATTAACATCTTTAGACGTCTTCAATACCCAAAAGCCTCCCAAGAAACTTTCCATCCCAGAGACTTATCACATAAACAACTTATCAGCCCACACAGAAGACCTTGCGACAAAAAAGTCGCCCCCTTCTCACGAAACACCCTGTAAATCGCAAGGCCTTACCCGCCCACCTGGCCGCACCCTAAACCACCCCATTCATGCGCAGTGGACACCCCGGTATGGATCGCCAGTTCTCCACAAGACGCCAACGAGAGCAGACATGCATCGGTGAGTACCACTCTCTAGAATACCTTCTTTGATTTTTAGACAATTTAATTTTAAACGTGATAATGGGGAGCTTTAGGCGTGAATGGGATTCTTTAGCTGCATTTTTCTTTTTCTTGCGGGGTTTCGTCGAACATAAAGTTTTGTTTTATTTTTAGATTTTGTGTCGAGAAGTTTTGAATTTAGAATGTTTTGGGGTTTTGGATTCAGTTGAGATGTGAAAGGTTTTTTTTTAACATCGTGATTTTTTTATTTTATTAGGTCAGTTGTGCCGGAATACTTTAATCTTCTTTTTTATACTTTTAGGGCTTTCTAATAGGTATATAAGATAGTAAGTTATTAACTTTGTACCGTGAATGTTTATTTGTCGCGTTTTTTTTTTTCCTTTGACCTTTGTGTGAAAAAATAGTAATTTCACTTTTTTGAAATAACACGTGTCGAAAATTGTTTATAGAGCATTTCATTGCGAACAAAACAACCTTTGTTGTTTAAAATGTTTTGTAAAAGTAAGATTTCGCACTTGACATGAACAGTTTTTCACTGTTCTGAAACGTAAACTTTTCGCGCGTAAAACTCAATATACATAAATATAAAACGTGATAGAAACTACGATTTTTTCAATATAACCCAAAATTATGTTTACTGGTTTGCGTAATAATTCGTAAAAATATCAAATACTAACTGCCACCCGCGGCTCCGCCCGCGTGAATATTGAAAATCATCCCAAGGGATCAGGGTAAAAAAGTATTCCATATGTTATTCCAGGCTATAATCTACGAATACTTCTCAAATTTTATCAAGCCGTACAGCCGCCAAAAAACATTTTTTTTTTATTCGACAAGTAAAAACGGCTTAAACTTTTCGATGAAATGACTTTTCAAACAATTTATAACAGTTGGTGGCATTTACTTTAGTTTAATCACAGATTTTATGTCACCAACTGCATCAGATTGCTTGAAAAGTCATTTCTTCGAAAAAAAATTGAAAAAAAAAACTTTGTTTGTGTTTTGATATTTTTTCCTTAATGTGTATTAGCTACCCAACATCACCCTAAATATGACCACGTACTTCTGAAATACCCTGTATTAATATCAAATATTCCATAATTTCTATGCAATCAAACTCAATTATCCCCAAAACCAATCTATACTACCATTCATAGAAATGGATGTGGGTAAAAGTATCAAAGTCAATACGTTTATTCCAATTAGGTAATTAAAAGGCACTTTTGAACGTCAACATTACAGTTAAAAGAATATGTATAAAAATAAAGAGACTCTACTGTCCATTCATAAATAAAGTATATAATAATAATGATAGTAACGGACAAGAAACTGTAATCCTTATCAGACTGACCAAAATAACTTGATCTCTCAGGGTGGCGTTATCCCGCATGTCAACTTTTATCTGGCGGCTCTGTGAATGAATAGGCGCAGTAAGGTTTTTATCTCCTTCCAATATTAGTTTTATCGAATACGAATTATGAAAAAAAATATTACACATACACAAAACTAAAAAAAAATATACTCATATAAAAATCTACGACGCATAAAAAAGAAACACCAAAATAAAACACTTACTTACCTAGTGTGTTCGATATATGATATTATTACAACAGGAAAGAAACATACCTATTCCCATTTTTTATTCCCAAATTATTATTTTGAGAATTATTTGACATAAATTATCCACGTAAAAAAAAAATCTTATAAATATAGAAAAAAAGTACTAAAAAAAATTATACGACTCCAAAACTGTAATTTATTCAATTTNTTTATAAACCATATTTGTACGCCGGAAACGGCAGAATATTATGATCTTAATATTATCCATATAACAACTTTGTACAATATTCTGACAAATAAATGCATTCTTCTTCTTCTTCTTCTTCTTAAATAACTAGAAAGGGAGAAATAAAGATTTATCTTTTAATAATTCAAATATTTATTTTAGGTCGATGCCTTAGTACCTATTGGTATTTATGTTAGATACGGGCGCACCGCCGTCGCCGTGGATTTTTAATGGCGCGCTGTCGCGTATCATTTTTTTTGTATGAAGTTGAGGTGCTTCATTTTCCCGTGTAAAAACGTTTCGATAAATCGACGGATTTTCAAAGTTCTTTTATATTCGAAATTATTAAATTATTACGAATTGGTCGAACCATTTCAATTTCGTAAAGATCTGATGAAGAACCTCGAAGACATGAACAAAAATATTTATATCCAAACAGTTTTAAAATATAAAAGAATAAATACTAAAAGTGAAAATGGAATCAAAATTTACCGAAAAACCAACGAGATATAACATCTGTCCCTCTCGCGAACACGACTTTTTCTATGGCAGCTGTAAAGGCGACATGTAGTTAGACGTCAGAGTTGGTATCGGGCTATTCTTTCTAATTTTCAACTTTAGAGCTTTATAACTTCATCGCTAATTTCATAATTGTTTACTACTAACTAATGTTTTTTTTTTTAAATAAAAAATTCATGCTTATTCTCTATTAAATAAATATGGACTGGTTGGATTTTTTGGAGGGACAAGCACCAAAAAGAAAATCTTTTCATATTTTGTAAAAAGAAAAAAAAAATTTTTTCTTACAAAATAATTTTAATTTTAGAAATCTTTGAGATAATAAATGAATCATATTCATAATCAAATCAATCATTTCCTCCACTCGACTCAACCTTGACTCAGCTCAATTAAATTATCAGTAAAGCTATTATAGCTGATTATTTACAGGTGAATATTAATGACCTCGACTCAAGAGATTTTTCCGTATTCACAGTGACTGACTCGAGTGGAGTTGAGGAGGTTTATATGAAAATTACTACTGAATTAGTTAGAAACAACGTATTTTGAGTCGTTATGATTGAGAGGCTGACTAGAATCCAAATCGGATCAATACTTGAGTGCATTGACCTCAGCCGTTTCCGTACGCAAGATTTTGCACCGTACCTATATTTTACCGACCGTTATCGGTCATAGCAACGACTCGTAACCCTCAATATATCGTAACCTTTTCCCAATCTATGAATATTGGGCCCGACTTCCAGTCTGTCTAGATGCAGCTACCAAACTTCAACGCCCCCTCTACACCCTTTTAAAGGTTAGTTTTGAAAAATTAATCACAACGATTTTCAGTAATCACCACTTTTCCATTCCACCCGGGTTTTGATTGAATTATTTGAACAAAAAGCGGTAATAGTGACTTAACCATAATAGTTAGACATATACCTTTACGGATTTTTCATAGGTAATGACTACTTTTATCGTGTAGTACATTATTTTTATGTATCATCAACAGTGTTTTCAGAGCACGCGAAATAATTTATTTATTAGTCAATATTTTGCTAGTTTGGTTTACATTATTGCAATTCAACACGTAGAGCTGTTACTATTTAGCAACGAGCTCCTCTAGCTACGACTCGTCTGGTAGTTAAATAATAAGCATATAGGTTTCCGTATACGAATCAATAGTGCAACGAGTGGATCCGAATATCCGACCTCTCGCTCGCCACTGTCTGGCGGGGCGATACGTCACCTTTGGCATTATGCTAAATAATTGGTTTTTCCGCCGCTTTATCTTTTTTATAGGTACTGTGCGTATTCCGGGATTAAAAGGGATTAAAACATATTATTATTTAGATGACCTCTTTTAAAACGTTTTTTTTTAAATACTTGACTTACTTAATTATTAAAATAAAAACTTCGGAATGAAATTAAGTACTTAGTATAAAATGACCATTAAAATAATCAAGACATTTTCGAAAAGTGATCTAAAAGTTAAAATCAAATGCCGCATAAATATTTAATTGTCAGAACAAGGTTTATATGATTTTTTCATTTTTCTTTTGGGAATTCATCTGAAATTAAATTGCTAGAGTGAAAAGCAGGGTCGGTTTGGTTAATAATGTAACAGTTGCAACTTGGCAACGGGGATATTAATAATAAGGGTAGTTTCTGAATGTCGGATCAATAGTGCAACGGGTGGATCCGAATAAGTAATGTCCGGCGGCGCGACATAACCTGCCAAATGTATTGTCGCCGATTTTTATTTTTTCTACAGGTACTGTGCGTTTTACGGGTTAAAAAGCCATATAACATACTAGCTTTTGCCCGCGAATTAGTCCGCGTGGAATTGTCACTTTGGGCAGCCATTTTTATTTTTAAGATACAAACATTTCAAAAACGCTGGAACGAAAAAGCTGTTATGAAGTGCCTAAATACTTTAATTTATCTAATAAAATAATGACGGACTTCCTTACAAACTTTAAAACCCTTCAAACCCTTTTCTCGCGATGAAATGCAGCTATGTCCTTCTCCAAGGTCTAACCTATCTCTGTACCGAATGTCATCAAAATCGGTTCAGCGAATGATGTCTTTATTTCTGTCACCGGAAAATTGCAGACTGCCTAAGATTGTAATATATCTATCTATAATAGATTATAATTTCTCGATATATTATGAAAAATCGTCAAAATGTCTGGAGGAAATAGAAAATATATCATGCAAGTAAACGAAATTGCGTGTTTTGCTTTCCTGTGACTTTGCCGTGGTGCTGTTAANAATAGAAAATATATCATGCAAGTAAACGAAATTGCGTGTTTTGCTTTCCTGTGACTTTCCAGTGGCGTTGTTAGGTGTGGGGTACCATTAAAAAGTGAAAAATAAAAATCTTTTTTACAAAAAAATACAACAGACTTCCAAATAAAAAAAAAACACTACAAATTATAAAATTACTTTAATTTAGCAAGTCGGTGTTAAAATACGAATAAACAACCAAAGACACCGACTTATGAAATCAAAGTTATTTTTAATATTTTTTAGTGTTGTTTTATTTGTTTATTCATATTTCTGAGTGATTTGATCACTTACAATATTGGAGTTAAAAGTCCCCTTGCATTAAATAACGGGATGGCTAAAGTTTTCAAGACTAATGGGCATACCTCATGCGGTACAGAGAGTAAAGTCCCGCACACCTCCACCGAAAAGGGGAGGATCCTTCGACCAGACGGTAGTTGTGTCTGGTGGGCAACTGCCCGATAGTTGATATTCAGACTGTTGTATATGTTCAAATCGCACGGAGAACTTTGCTTTGCGATGCAGGATACCGATGTTAGTTCGTCGTAGATGGCGCTGCGGTTCTTTTTGTTGCCGTCAAATTTCGCTCTTAGTTTTTGATGTGGCGACATTGATGCCGCTACAGGTAGGTACTCTACTTAATAATAATTTGAAGAGACATACTAAACATTAATTTTAATGAAGTGTTACGCTTAATTAGTGCTAAGAGCACAGCAACAAAGCACTTTACTAATTAATGAATCTCTAACATGCCTGAATATTAATATAATACCGGTACGAGCTTAGTACCTAACCATTACAGTCTTGTTATTACATAAACTTTAATGAGTGTGTAGGTGGGTGTATATCTCAAGATTTACGAAATAGAGGTCTTGGTTAATCCTAACTACATAATATTATAACACTCCGCCTGCGACTTCGTCCGCTTTCTGAAAATAATATATAAACTACTGGCTGACCCTCGCAACTTCGTCTGCGTCACATTTTTCATTAATGATCAATTATATTATCGACCGCTGAGAGAAGAAAATAATATCGCTATTCAAACCTTTTTATCACGTAATAAATAATAAAAAGGTGAAAATTTAGGATTGTATGTATTTTTAATGCCACACTATAAAAAATTAAAAAATATCAAAAACTAAAAAAAAAATTAGGGGTGGACAACCCTTATCACTTAGGGGTATGAAAAATAGATAGTTGCCGAGTCTCAGACCTACTGAATATGTATATAAAAGGAGTATGGTAACTAACATTGTGATACGAGTATTTTATATAAGTAGGTATAAGATGTTTTTCAGTTATAATAAAGCTTTCTACTGGTGGTAGAATTTTTATAATCTGTCCAGTCGTTTATAGAATACTAGCTCATGCCCGCGACTTCGTCCGCGTGGAATAGTTTGGGCAGCCATTTTTATTTTTAAAATACTGAATTTTCAAAAACAGTTGAACAAAAATGTTTTATTTATTTTTTATCAAGTGCCTTTAATAAGGTTTTATATGGTTTTATGGTCAAAGTCAAAACGTTTATTCCAATTAGGTCATTAAAAGGCACTTTTGAACGTCAATTTTACAGTTATAAGAATATGTATAAAAATTAAGTGACTCTACTGTCCATTCACAAAGGTAAATTCTCATGGAGAAGAACGGACAAGAAACTCCATCGTTACTCTTTTCAAATATATGAGTAATTTAATAGACAAATAAAATAAAAAATTACACAAAAAGTACATCTATATAGTTAAATACATTATGCCAACCAGTTTGATTTACTCTACACTTTTGATTGTCCTATGGAGCAGGACCAGCATACTTCCAAGCATTCTTATCCTGAATGTTATCGTCTATATGTATTATTATCTGAAGATGTTGTTTAACTTGATACCAAAGCCCTGAACTAGTGATTTCAGTGAACACCACATGTTAGGGAAAGCCATAGGGATGTCGCCTGGGTTAAAAAAATATGATTCTATTTAGTCCGTCAGTGAAATTATCGAAAAATATTGGACACGTATTTTGATTTTATCAAATCAATAAAAAATACGGAGATAAAGAGACGTCACTTTCAAGTAAAAAATGAACTGGTAAGTGACGTCACACGAGTTTTCAACGCACTGTATCGTCTTAATTTTTTTTTTACGTGACAAAAGAAAATTTCTTGTCCAACATTTTTTGGAAATCTATCTGACGGTCTACTTAGATTTTTTAGTAAAATATCCTATTATGTGGGGAGAGACGCTAGACATAAATATACTAATAAATAAGTTATGCAGACAGACAGGCGCAGTGTAGGGTGCCTGGAGTCCGGGCCTAGCCCATCCGATCAATATTGCAATGAGAGGGGTGTAAACGGTAGACAGAGTACGCATGATTGCGCTGAGTACTGGTTTATTTGAGGGTTTCGAACCCGAAGGCTAGCCAACGGCGCCCTTTTAATTAGGGTGAGTTTTTTAATCCTTAGTTACCACGATTATTATTCAAAAGTTGTGTCTAAATCCGTTTTTCGATCTATTACTAGTTTAAGTAATTGTTTTTTATTTGGCCATTGGTCAAGCTGAAATATTTGCGGTATCTTCACTAGTATATAATGAAGCTGAAGAGTTTGTTTGTTTGTTTGAACGCGGTAATCTCTGGATCTTTTTTTTTTTAAATTACTCCTTCCGCTTTGGGTGGAGCGGAAGGGCGTGTCATACTCTTACTGACTAGAACCCATCCGTGTTCCTTCTAAAGCCCTTTGCGTTCCAGGGCCGCGGTGACTCTTTCGAACAAATTCCGCAACCCTGGCAGTAATCTCTAGACCTACCAGTCGGATTTGGAAAATCATTTTTGTATATGATAGCAACATTCATGAGGAATACTATATGCTATACGGGGATGGGGCAAAACGAGTTATAATAGTTAAATAATATTAGGCAACGTACATATACTAAGTCCGTTAAAGTTTTACGTAAGTACCTTGGAACAGTTACGTTCTAAGGGAGCTGTCAGAAAGTAATTAGTGGACAAGGTATACAGAACCACTTTAGGACCAACACTGATATCTCGAAAAAGGAAATTTCCAATCTTCCAATAGTATTAAATTCCTTATGAAAAAAAATATTGTTAATACCTTTAAAATTTGAGGGATGACCTCGATTTCCCTGGGATTCCATCATCAGATCCTGACTTGGTATCAATGGGACCACCTCAGGAGTATACTCTTTGAAATAAAAAAAGAAATTTGAGAATCGGTCCACAAATGGGGAAGAAATGGGTGAACATACATAAAAAAAATAGACAGTCGAACATATAACCTCCTCCTTTTTTTTGAAGTCGATAAAAAACTAAAGTCATACTTCCGACCGTTTCTCGTTAATTTGGCGAGTCGTGCTTTGCAACCGTCATGTACAAGGTACCTAGACTGTCGAGGGCTTGGCTAACAGATCAATACTGCATCGGGAGGGGCCCGAAGTCCAAACGATAGAGTAGTGACGCACGATTTTACAGGTACCAATGAAGGGTGATTTGTAATTGAATCCGTGCCTTCAAATATAATGTTAAGTAGAGCTAATCTACAACGATTTTGACCCTGATAACTTTGGGACTAAATGAGATTTTTTTGGAGTATTCGGAACTTTTTTTTCTACCTCACAATTAAAAGTTGTTAATTGTGAAATATCCTCTCTCTGTGAACTAAACTGAAATTTTTCAGAAAGCTCATAAACGAACAAATCCTTCGAATAATGAGGGTAATGTATCAGAAAATTACCTCAAAATGGCAATTAAGAGTCGTAAAATTCAAGCTATGAACATTTCTTGAAACTTCTCTTGTATAGTAGTGGCTCTCAAACATCCCATGTGATGGAATGCACTCAATTCCAAATCATCTTGTATAAAGTTTATTATTTTATTACTATCCAATATTTTGGCAAGCATTAGGTATCAATCATGGACACGATTTAAAAACACATTACCCTCCTTTAAAAATAATAATAATAATTTATTCACAAATACAAACAACTTTTGGTCAACAGTAAGGGTTAGTTGCACTTAATACTATGTCAGTTGAATTGTTAACTATTCATTTATTACGAAACAAAATTAAAATCAAATCAAAAATTAATTTAAACGCAAATTAAAATCAAAACATTACATTAAAATCCTTTGCGTCGCACTTTCAAAAAACCTGTTTAGTGTAGGGAACAATAGATTGCTTTTTAAGGGTTGATTTTTGCATAAACTGGGTAAAAATAACGTCAAAAACCGGTTATGCAAATTAGGCTAAGAGCCAGACACTTTTGGAACGTCAAAGCTCCCGTCACTGACTTTGATTGATACCTTATACTAGAAGACCAATTTTTCAAAATTTAAAGTTCATTAGAATACCAGCATCAGATAGCATCAGGCTGACATATCGTTGAAATTAACCTGTTTAGTACAGCCATTTTATGTTATTTCTATGTACCTACTGTACGTTTTTCATGTATGTGCCAAATACATTTTATTGTAGTG
>NDFZ01001353.1:0-13562 GCA_002192655.3 Mamestra configurata | reverse complement strand
GGAGAATGTACAGTGTCACGCGTAATATCAGAAACGACTAAAATAATATGGAATGCATTGAAGCGCAATAGCGAGGTCTATAAACAATTCTGATAATTTGTTTCCATATTCGCTGATGGACATATTGTTTTGACTCAAGCTATTTAATTGACAAAGTATGGAATTGGCGGACGTTTTAGTTAGTAAATAAGTTTTTATGTCATGTATGAGGCTCGTGATGTCGTCATATTCACATTTTAATTTTAACTTGGCTGTTTTAGTTAGTCTTGTTTTCAAGACAAAAGAAATTAACATTTTTGTTTGATTTGGGTCCTTGAGACAGCTGTTATATAATTCTACAGCGTCTATGATTTTTTCAGTTGTACCTTCTGAACCATCCATTTCAGGTATTAAAGATGTCGCAGTTTTTATATCGAACTTCTCCATGTTTAAAAGATTTGTTTCTGCTTCACCTTGAAAATTATATGACAAATCTTATTGTAAACTAATTCTATTCTTTCCTTCAGCACTTCGTAAATGTACTCTGCTAATTCTAACGAGCTCTTTTGTTCGGTAAATATACTTATAATAGTTCTATACAACGAATATAACTTTTCAGCTTTTATTATTTTTTCCTTAACCTTGTCTTTATATTGTAACCGTTTACTTGGGCCCAACTTCCTCAAACTAATTTGAATATCCGTTAATTCACTTAAAATTATTTCTAAATCTTTTTCCATAGAATATGAAATTGAAACATTCTTAAAAACTACTTAAAGTAAAGAAATTGATAGATATACCTTGTCGGTTGGTGTCTAGACGAGTAGTTTGTGGTATATGCCCTTTTCTTTATATATATATATATATTTTTTTTTCTTTTTAATTTAATCTGGCTGTAAGTTGCTGTAAAATACAAAGTAACACTAAATATTAACATAGGCTATAATTATAGGGTCGTAACTTTATGCTTAATTGTTCATTAATAAGGTTCTTCTTGAACTGGTCTGCGAAAGTTTTTTTTATTTTTTTATAATGTTCTGGCTGGATGACGCAAGTCAGTTGGGTTATTTTAATCACTCACTAAATATACTTTTACACTTTTCGCTTTGCAGTGATATGACAACTACACATTTTCATTTCCTTCTTCACGTTCTCGCCTTCCCGACAACCGCAAACGCATTTTTCTAATTAACTCGTTTTCTACATGCTTTCCGATCCATTTCTTCTGCTTATCCTTTAGCTTCTTCCATATAAGTATGATGAACTTAATATTATGAAAAAAATATTGTTATGAACTTTGGAATCTTCCCAATTGATTGGGTTCTATCGACGGTAAGCACATCAGGATACAGAAATTCCCAAATACAGGTTCAGCCAACTACAATTATAAGGGGTATCATTCTATTATTTTGCTTGGATGCTGTGATGCAGATGGATATTTTACGAGCATTGAATGTGGGTTTGCGGGACGGAACAGTGATGGGGGCGTGTTCCAAGTATCAGCGCTTGGACACTGGTTGACAAGGGAAGGTTTAAATATCCCAACTGAATTAACACCATTACCAAATGATGCCACGGGCAATCGTTTTCCTTACTACTTTGTAGGAGATAATGCATTCCCTTTGAGGAAAAATTTATTGAGACCTTATTCAGTAAGAAATCTGGATAATGTGAAAAGAATTTACAATTATAGGTTAAGTCGCGGACGCAAAAGCATTGAATGTGTTTTTGGAATGTTAACACAAAAATTTCAAGTACTACTGAAAGATATAGCTTTCAGTAGTACTTGAAATTTTTGTGTTAAATGCCGTGCCGTAAATACTCAACAATAATTTCAATAGTACAGTGCGCATGTATTTTGCATAATTACATACGGAGATATGATGGTGTTCAATACACAACGACTGCAAACAATTTAAATAGTTCCAATATTCAACGTGCACCAATTTTGATACCTAACATGACATTTTAAATACACCTAACGGTTTACGTAATTATTTAGCAAATTACTTTTTACAGCCTAATGTTGCTCTGCCATGGCAGTGGAATAATTGCATAATTGAATGAATGTTAAGAATTTAAGTACAAAATAAATAAAGTCGATACTCACTCGTCCATTGTATTTCATTCGCCACCTCACTCCAAGCCTTTTCAGGTAAATCTTTTCTAGAATATTCGGCTAAATTATTGTTGTATAAACACGGATATTTTTCTACTGTCTGAACAAATTTCGCGGCCGCTGCCGCCATTTTTGCGAAAACAAACACGTGCGCCCACTCGATGTACGCTCGGGCGTATGACATGCGGGACGGCAGGCGCCATGAAGCCTGCATGCAGCGACGCGAGCGCGACGTTGCCGCTCCGTCGACAGAGTTACATAGTTTTGTATGTAAGCTGCAAGCAGGCGTACACCAAGCGTATAATGAAGAATACGCGACAGTAGGCCTAAGACTTCCAAATAGTATGTGCGAAACATTAAAAATAAATTTTGGAAAAAATTTTTTTTTTTTTTTTGACGCACCAGATGTTTTACGACTGCTTAAAAAATGCCGCCTCTTGTCTTAAATAGTGTTTTATGACACCGGTATCGCAGTTCTATAGAATATTGTTTCATTGTTCAAATAGCACAGGTGTGTGGTAACTATATTGGGGGTGCCTAATACTTTTGGCCAAGGCTGTAATTGCCCAAGCTGCATCTTTGGTTTCGTTGCATTTGTAGGTAGTCAATCGTGTATCCCATAAACATGGAAATTGTCTAACACTTTCAATGAACTTCTCATCCATTTTGATACGTATGCACCTAATGACGTAACGATGATAACTGAGGCACTGCGCCAGTGTGACCAACTATAAATTAGAGATCCTGCCCCACTTAGGCAAGAAAACTGACAAATCCTGCCAAAATCGAAAGCACAAAATGCCAAAATAATGCCAATATAATTTAAAAATTTAAAATAAATAGACACATTATTTTTTTGGAGTTTTATTTAAAATAATTGATCTTAAAGTCTAAAAGTGAACTGAATTAAATTATACATTCGTATTAGCATCGAATTCTTCTTGATCACTTTCTTTATACATCGCTTTTGTCATTTGTTTAATCATTTCTTTAGTTGGCTGGAATGAAACGCAGTCACCATATTCACTAATGCCCTGTTTAACATGTAAAATAGGGGCGACATGTTTATTAATAAATCTATTCCGCGTTTTTGTTTTTATGAGGTTGATTTGCGAGAATATCCTTTCACAAGCAGCATTCGACATTGGCAAACACAACAAACCTTTTACAAAATTAGAAACATTAACGTATTTTAAGTCTCCATTTGAATTTCGAATTTTACCAATGGCACCCCAAAATTTATCAATATTTAGAGTTGGCTTAGCGTTACTTCCGCCAGATTCTAATAAATCACTAACATCTTTGTCAAGTTTCAATTGTCTGTATTCATCGTCAACTTTTTGAATTGTATGTTCATCAACAAGATTAGGGAATTGCGTAATAACATTTGCTATCGAAGAAAACTCCTTGTATACAACGTCTTGAGGAGCTAAGAACTGTAATTGCTTAAAAAGGTCATTTAATGGCAGACGTGTTTTAAGTTGACTTGAAAGTTGAATAAGAAAGGATTGCATATGCTCAAGAAACGTTTGTATTGCAGGTTTCAGATTTATATCTCTTGCTAGACAAGTAATTTCTCTGCTGACGTTAACACCTAAATACATATCCTTCAAAGGTAAGTAGTTAACGCTGGATGTCGGATCTAGAAGAAGTGGGTCTGTACTCTTAACGAAATTGACTTTCATGTAGCAGCTTAACAATGCCATAAACATTTCAGACACGTCTTTATAAACCAAGTGTACAGTCGTATAATCCCCTTGAAATACCGTATTTAATTTATTGACAATAGGCAGAATGTAGTCAAGTGCGTAAAAATATAGTTTAAATATTTTGTTATTAAAGCTCTCGTATAAAAATTGAGAGGATATATTTTTGTCGTGCAAATATTGGCCTTGAAAGTAAGTTTTTAGCGCATCCCATTGCTCAAGAATTCTGTTGACACAGGAGTGGAATGACAGCCAACGAATATCGTAATGTTGTAGTATTTTGTGTTTATCTGTATTTACAAATTCTTGGAACTCCGAAAATTCCCTCTGCCTTTTGCTACTGTGAGCAAAATACCCATAAACTTCTTTTACTATTTGATTCACAGCTCTTGGTAATGTGTCTTTGGTTGCGTGACTAACGGATAAAGCCGTGGAATGACAGACACATTTAATAAATAAGCAATGCGGATTCACATCTTTAATTTTAGCAATAATGCCACCATGTTCACCAAACATTACGTTGGTAGTGTCGGCTCGGAAACCAACTGCATCTTTTATATAAAGGTTTGAGTCACGTAAAGCTTTTGAAAGAGCGTTAAACAAATTCTGTGCCGATTCCCCTTCTAAATCTACCATAGTTAGAAATTTCGTTTTCAACGCTAGTGACTTCTCAGAATAGTATTTAATTACTATGACAAGCATTTTCGTCGATGAAACGTCTGTACTCTCATCTATGATCAAAGAATACACTGGTGCACGGGTACTAACATTCTGACATGTTCTTAAATCTGCCTGCATTTCCCTCTCCAGTTCCGGCTTCAAAACATTATATGTTACCGCAGCTGCTTTGATTCGTTTACAGGAGAAAGATTTTGCCACCTCTGGATTGGTAAAGCATTTTGAAATAATTTCACTCATATGATCCATGACGCGAAAGGGTAAATTATGTTCTACCAACAGAGCACACATGTTGAGCTCTGCTTTTTTCACCTGATCTTCTAGTGAAGACGTGTTAAAAAACTTTTGCACCTGAAATTATAAAGAAATTTTAATAGTAATGCTACTACTAACTTACTAATACTCCCTACAATTTTCCTGTTAAGGTTTCCACACAGCAGTTATATAACGTTAGAGAATGTTGCATAACATTAGTTGTATACCTTTTTTAGAGTATTTTACACACTGTTATAAAAATTATCGTGCTACACGATATTTTTTAAACGTTAAATTACTGCTGTGTGGGAGCACCTTTATATGAGTTGATAAATATCAAACGCCAATATGTCCATAGTAAGTGAAAAGGAGATATTATAGTATTTTCATTTGCAGGTGCTGACAACGTTATTTCTTAGAATTTAAGGTTTATTTTGTATGACAATGACTATTCCCGGAAATATATAAATATAACGAATCAAATCAAATCTTGCCACATTCGTTAAAACTGGTTCGGACATATTGGGTTTTGAACTAAACTAATGAACATAAACTACTTTAAAAAAAAAGCATTGTAGGACATATTTGAATTTGATCAGAAATACTATAGAATAACGCCATCTTTGCGCTAGAACCTAGGGGTGGCACCAGGTGTTGCCTACTATGGTGTGAAAAATTACTCTGAATATCAGATTATAAAAAAATGTATTACGAAAATTTTAATCAGTCATAAATTTTAATCATAAATCAGTCGGTTTTTCATAAATCAGTCTTAACAGTAGTCAATTAGTAAATTATTATTAGTTAAACAAAGTCAGTAATTTCCTCGTTTTCTATATCTCCGGGATCTATTACACTTTCAATTTCGGAATCATTATTTATTGCACTATTGTCGCTCGTGGTAAGAATATTTTTATAATAAGATAGATCTTCAAGATCCTGCCATTCGTCTCCATAGTGTTTTGTTAAAAGATTGTTGACATCAAACAATTTTGCTGCTTTGACGGTAACTCCAGCTGGTATTGGAATCAAACTTAGCTCACTTAATCTCTTTCCGCGTTTTGTCACCGATTTATTGTTGCAAATGTCATTTCGATAGGAAACTTCACCGCGAACATGAACTGAATTACGATTTATTTTGTTGAATAAAATTCTTTTGCATTTGCTGATTTGAAAATGCCAACTTTGAGTTCCTTTAAGAAATTCTTTGGTTTTGTCTTTCCAGTCGAAGACGGGTACTTCCGTCGCCAATCTGTGAATATTTGCATGTTCTCTAATAATGTTTTCATAATCACTTGGCTTAATAATGTTCTCCCTTTTCTTTATAAGTTTTTCATTTAATGCGAACACCCTGTCGGCGGGCAAGAAAGAGTGTCCAGTCACGGGAAATACCATTTCAATTTGTTTGATATTAGCGGTCGTTTCTAGAAGCCATTTCATCACCATACATATAATTATAGAATTTTTGTTTTGGCCGCCACAGCCGTCTGAAATCAATCTTATTTTGTTTACTCCAGTCATATCTATTGTATTCATACAGTGGTACAAAGCGGAACAGATCTCATTGGAACCTTTAGCCGCTTCATCTTCAGTCCAAACATAAGCATGGATATTATTGGATGTCATGGATGCTTGTGAAGTGCCAATAACAACGGTAAAATTGTATAAATACAATTGCCTTGAGTAGTATGTTGATTGGTCCGGTATTTTTGGGAGTGGAAGATTTTTTTCACAATCAAACGAAATTATTAGAAGACCAGGGACTTCCTCTTGTAACATTTTATAAAATTGTTTAGCACGCAATTTGTGTTTTCTGTGTTGTGTCATAAGTTCCTGTTTCTTCGCTGGTGACGACTCAACTTTAATTTTTTCTATCAGTTGGAGACAGACAGAACATACATCTGTCCTCGGACTACCAAATCCTATATTGAATCTCGTGTTAAATATTTTTCTGAAAAAGCCTTCCTTAACACTAAATCCTGGCAAAGACTGATCATCGTACATTTTATACATTTTTTGTTTAAATCGGGGTGAAGATATTGCCGCACTTTAATCTGTTGTCTACAATAATGGCTTTCTAAAGGTGTGAAACTTTTAATAAATTTTTCTACGGCTTCTGCCCTTGAGGCAAACGCAAATTGCTTTCTGTTGCCTCCTCTTCTTTCCTTAGCTAAACCATTGACATTATGAAACTGGTGAGTTTCGTAATGTCTTTTCGCTACTCCTTCAACTCTGGATGACTTTAATCGGGAAGCCAGCAAGAAAGTTTTTTTTACAAACAGGGACAAATTCCTTAGTTTTACAATTTGGTATATGAAACTTTACAACAAAACCTCTAGGATTTTTAATCCCTTTTCTTGGCCCGTAACGTTTCACTTTTGTGACAGCAATGTATTTAAGTATAAAATTGTCTTGTTCAATTTTTGAGTCATTTTCATAAATTCTTTGATGAAAGTATAAGAGATCCTTACTTGAAAGTGACAAACATTTCATAGTCTTTGAGTTATGTTTACATGTAGGCTTTTTAGGTAAACCCGGTGCTGAATATCTGAAAAAAAAAGCCATTCAAGTGTCATTGCCTCTACTAAATCCATAGTAATCCATAAAAAACTTAACAAGCTTCATAACCCTTATCGTCTTCGATTTATTAGCTTTCGATATTTTCTGTAGGTATTTATTTACAACTAGACTGACAAAAATAAAACTATTAATCTAATTTATTTTAATTGGAATAGAAAAGTATATTTTAAGTATAGAATCTTAGAATTCTATAAAAAAAATCCCGGAATTCGAATTTCGTGAGAAATCGTAGTGAATGCGGTGGCAACCCTATACCTACTAGAGCAAGTTCAGCCTAGGTAAAGAAAGTTAAACTTACAATTTCCGTTTTTTTTCTGCTTTCTTCTGCTGCGATTTTATATTTGACCTTTTCCTAGCTTTATCAGGTTCAACATTTTTCACTTGAGAGTCCATTCTAACACTATTTAACTATTTGAAATGAATATTAATTGCGGAGCCGTATCAAAAACAATCTGTAACCAAAACACTAATGACCGCCATCTTAACCAGTCGCTTGATTTGATTAGGCCGTTTGGTCGTATTGGATTTTGTTATGAATGTCTTTGGGGACTTACTAGATTTTGAAAAGAAACGGAATTTTTGTCCAATGTTTTTGTAGTAAATAAGTGGACATATTAGAATTTGTAAAACATTGAAATATTTGTTTTTTTTTTCTAAAAACGTTGATGTAAAAAAGTATTTTTTTGTCCGTGGTGGACATATTGGCGTTTGATATTTATCAACTCATATGTAAAAATGTATACTCACCGATGACTGCCCACTATATCCGATCATGTTCTTCTTGTGCTTTGTAGTGGTTGCATGTTCTTTTATGATAGACATCTAGGCACTAACTTAGTGTTACATGCTTTACACCATGCAACATCTTCATCTTTCGCTTTTGTTATCCAGGACGAAAGTAATGGATCCTGCTCCCACTCTACACGATATAATCGTTCATATTTACGTTTCATGTTAAATCAGGAATGGAAAACATTCACACTCACACCGCACGAAATCCGAAACAAAATAGTTTTCTGACAGTTTTTCTTCTAATCCGACTAATAAGAAACAACTGACACACACACACAAAGATATTATATTATTATAAACATTTTGCTGAGCACTTTAATGTTTACAATGGAAGGAACTACAAATCCAACTAGAGATGTTATGGGAAATTCCCGAAACAAAAGTCTTTGCGTTGCCAGTGTTGCCATAGGCATTTTAAAATTCCTACTTACTTTTTTTTCCTTTCTCGATACTGTATCCTACTCTTTTTGTGGGCTGTAGCGGCTATACTGCCAAATCTGTCAGCTTATATTGCTAATACTGCCAAATACTGCCTGATTTCTAAAACGTCAAACAAAAGTGCCAGAGAGTAAAATAAAGGGCTAAACCTGCCAAAAAGGCAGGATCCTGCCACATATGGTCACACTGCACTGCGCGCGAGTCACGCACCGCCCCGCTCCGCACCGCCCCGCTGTCCTCCGCACCGCATCGTCTCGCTATTATATTTTTATGAATATCCGCTCAGCTCTGCTCCACCCCGCTCATGCTGTTTCCATTGAAGCGGAGCGGAGATTTCGAGCATAGTGATTGGTCAATTCGTGCACCGCTAAGCTTCTCTCCGCCCCGCTCCGCGTCAGTGGAAACGCGGCCTGGCTGCGGTTCCACTGAGGCGGAGTGGAGCTGTGCGGAGCGGGGCTGAGCTGTAAAAAGAGGTATGTGTTTCCACTGAAGTGGAGCGGGGCTGAGCTGTGAAAAGAGGTATGTGTTTCTGAACTGAAGTGGAGCGGAGTGGAACGGAGCTGCTTTGCCTATTCGCATCGCCTTGGTGCGTGAGTGCCCAGTGACACGCGTTCTCTCAGTCAGATCACACGTCATGTTGTCGGCAAAAAAAAATAAAGCAGCTCTTTTGTACCTTTCTCTACTGGAGGAGGAAGAGTTGGAAGAAGAGAAATTAGCATTGGTTGCCGCAAATTACTTGAATTCAAAAAGAAAACATAGATTTTGGATTCGAGAACATCTAAAATATCATTCTATACATGGCGAATTTGCAACTTTCTTTCAAACCAAGTATCAAGAAAAACTTTCCATGACCTACACTGTTTGCTCAAACCACACTTACAGAAGAAAGATACCAACTGCATGAGATCGATATCAAGTGAAGAAAGACTTGCGTTGTGTTTGAAGTAAGTACACAATTTGATTCAATAATCTTTTATTCAGATAGTTATTCATTTATAATCATTTATTCAAACAACTGAGTATTCATAATCAAAACAGTCTTTGGAACACAGTCTAATGAAAAATATAAGGGCGCGTTCAGACGCGCGTGGAGAGCGTGGAGCGTGCGCGTGTAGTTTGAACGCACCCTAATTAAAATCAACAAATTAAAAGAGTTGTAGCTACATTACAGTTTTACCTACATTAAGATTTAAACAGAAATATAATTAGAAATCAACATAACTAAACATGTTCGTTATTATTTTCATTAACATTTTGATTATTAGTTCCAGGTGGAAAAGGTTCACTAGTCTTGTGGTGATTGCATTTGCAGATTGTTTTCATAATTTTGGGTAGTGTAAGTTTCTGTTCGAGCTGTAGAATACCCATAATGTGGAGCATTCCATGAACTTTGTTCATTTACGTCCTCAGCTTCTAATAGAGGATTCATTGCTTTTCTTATAACTTGTAATTGTAAATAGCTTGGAAGTTTTTTTATACTTTTTGCTATCGTGAGAAAAAAATGATCTATGTCGTCAAAGCTATCGGGGGCCATAATAAATTTTTTTTAACTCAGCTCGTTCTTTCGCCATTCGCTGGTGATTAGCTTGATGTGTTCTTAGGAATTCGGAGATTTCATCAGATTTTCTTTTATTGCTTCTTGATGAATCAGGACACAATGTAACCGAAGACTGGGTAGCTAGTGAAGAACTGCTAACGCCGATGTTTGACACATCTGATGTAACAATATTGTCTCAATCAAACTGTTCTAAATCGGATATTGAATCGTTTGGTGCCGAGCTTATTGCATTATCGTCATGATTTTGGCTCCTCAAAAGTTCTGAATCTTTTTAAAATTTGTAGCGCAAACTCTATTATGCATGTGTGGCAGTAAAAACTCCATCAGTTTCTGATATTTCCATTCTCTTGTTTGTTTCGCCGCCTGACCACTTCTAGTATGATTTTGTCTTTTTAAGGCATCGCGATGATTGTCGCGCAACTTCTTCCACTTAGCTTTAGCTGTTTTAACTGCAAAAATAATGAACGGTAATATTAATACTTTATTTATAGTTACTTATTTTACAGGTATTTGGCAACGGGTAGTAAGTATTCGACACTTGCAGAAAATTTTAGAGTTGGAAGATCTACTTTGACGAAACTCATTCAAGAAGTTTGTGATTGCATTTGGGACGTCTTGCAGCCTTTATATATGCCAGTACCTACTCAAAATGATTGGTATCGAATAGCCAAAGAATTCGAAGACTTGTGGCAATTTAAGAATTGCGTTGGTGCCATAGACGGCAAGCACGTTTACATAACTGCACCAAATAAATCAGGATCATCTTTTTTTAATTATAAACATAGATTTTCGATTGTATTGATGTGTGTGGCTGATGCTAGAAGAAAAATAGGTACATTTAAAGTCAATAGGTAAATTGATAATGACAAGTCCATGAGTAAAATTTTTATTTTTATGTTTNGAAAAAAATGATCTATGTCGTCAAAGCTATCGGGGGCCATAATAAATTTTTTTTAACTCAGCTCGTTCTTTCGCCATTCGCTGGTGATTAGCTTGATGTGTTCTTAGGAATTCGGAGATTTCATCAGATTTTCTTTTATTGCTTCTTGATGAATCAGGACACAATGTAACCGAAGACTGGGTAGCTAGTGAAGAACTGCTAACGCCGATGTTTGACACATCTGATGTAACAATATTGTCTCAATCAAACTGTTCTAAATCGGATATTGAATCGTTTGGTGCCGAGCTTATTGCATTATCGTCATGATTTTGGCTCCTCAAAAGTTCTGAATCTTTTTAAAATTTGTAGCGCAAACTCTATTATGCATGTGTGGCAGTAAAAACTCCATCAGTTTCTGATATTTCCATTCTCTTGTTTGTTTCGCCGCCTGACCACTTCTAGTATGATTTTGTCTTTTTAAGGCATCGCGATGATTGTCGCGCAACTTCTTCCACTTAGCTTTAGCTGTTTTAACTGCAAAAATAATGAACGGTAATATTAATACTTTATTTATAGTTACTTATTTTACAGGTATTTGGCAACGGGTAGTAAGTATTCGACACTTGCAGAAAATTTTAGAGTTGGAAGATCTACTTTGACGAAACTCATTCAAGAAGTTTGTGATTGCATTTGGGACGTCTTGCAGCCTTTATATATGCCAGTACCTACTCAAAATGATTGGTATCGAATAGCCAAAGAATTCGAAGACTTGTGGCAATTTAAGAATTGCGTTGGTGCCATAGACGGCAAGCACGTTTACATAACTGCACCAAATAAATCAGGATCATCTTTTTTTAATTATAAACATAGATTTTCGATTGTATTGATGTGTGTGGCTGATGCTAGAAGAAAAATAGGTACATTTAAAGTCAATAGGTAAATTGATAATGACAAGTCCATGAGTAAAATTTTTATTTTTATGTTTATTGTTAATTAGTGTGATACAAATTGTGATTGTGATATCGTTACTTTTAAGTCATAGGTAAATTGATAATGACAAGTCCAAGAGTAAAACTTTTATTTTTATGTTTATTGTTAATTAGTGTGATACAAATTGTGATTGTGATATCATTACATTTAAATCAATAGGTAAATTGATAATGACAAGTACAAGAGTAATATTTTTATGTTTATTGTTAATTAGTGTGATACAAATGATTGTGATAAATATCGTTACCATTTAAGTCTTTATGTAAACTGATAATGACATGTCCAAGAGTATTTTATTTTTATTTTTATGTTTGTTGTTAATTGTTTAATAGGATAATTGCTGGCAGTGCGAGTTACTAATACTAATTAATAAATCTATCAAATTTTCCTGGTTTACGAAAAATGCCGAATAATTTCGTAAGGTAAGTAGTATTCAAGTAGGTACCTATCTATATCTCCACCAAGCTAAGTTTGCACCTCGCTGGAATGCGGCGTGTAGTCGTGTACCTATGTATAATATAATGTTAAAAACAATAATTGCAAACAGAGGCAGCTCGTGACATTTATTTGGGGGGTTCACTAAAAAAAACGTAATCTAAAGCTTACCATTTATTTTATTTGTACAGAAAATCCATTCGCCGATCTTTTTGGCGAGCGAAGACATCTATCACTTTAGCTTTCAGTTCGAGACGCATTTCGAGAGTCTTTTTACAATTTTTAGTAAAAGATACACTGTATTGTTCTATTTTAACACAAATGTCGCTCACAAACTATTTTTTATACTTATTTAGAAGAAATTGCGAATCTATCGTAAACTAACTGACAGCCGAAAGTTTGTTTACATTAGATCGGCAACAGCGCATAGGCATAGACCGTATTCCCGCGCGCGGTCGCATTGCGCGGTTTGGCAACGCCGCGCGTGAGCAGCGCTCCAGATTAGTCTAAGGGTGCAGTTCCATTGAGGCGGAGCGGAGCAGAGCGGAGAAGAGCTGTGCCGTGATTCACCAATCACATGGCTTGAAATCCACATCTCTTCTCCACTCCGCTTCAAAAGAAACAGCATTGGCGGAGAGGAGCGGAATTCTTTAAAATATCGGGAATACAGGCTAGATTAGACTAGCGCCGAGAGAGGAGCGGAGAGGGCGGGGCGGGGCAGTGCGGAGCGGGGCGGCTCACTCACGCGCATATTTATTCATTTTAGTTAGCGTCTTGACGTCGTCAACAGTGCACGCGATTATAGAAAAAAATGGATGAAAAATTTATTGAATGTGTTAAGAAATTTCCATGTTTGTGGGATACAAAATTATCTACCTACAAATGCAATGAAACGAAGGATGCGGCGTGCGAGATTATAGTAAATGAAACGAATATAGAGGATGGTAAGTAATTTATATTTAATTTATACACTATTCATTCAGTCTTCGCAAAATACGGTCTTCCTGCCAGGGACTTTCCCTTCATTAATAAAATAAGACCGAAATATGTCCCGGATCCGATAGATACAGTCAGAACTTGCATTGTTTGTTAACCCTTTAACCGCTTGGCTAAATATCAATTGTCGTGCCCCTAGCGCGAGGCTACAAATCG
>NDFZ01001352.1:0-13559 GCA_002192655.3 Mamestra configurata | reverse complement strand
CTCATGTCACTTGTGTCTGTTATTATTTAGCCAGGAACTCCTAAAAATCCACTTGTGGCCACTCACGGTTGGTCTCAATACGTATCAACCTTTAACCAACTGTCAAATTAGCTACCAACAGTAGCCAAAACGTCATGTTTGCCTTTGTAACATGTCGTTTCAGCTACTAATTTGACAGTTGGTTAAAGGTAGATACGTTATTGAATCCGGCTGTAAGTAATGGGCTCCAATGACTGGCTCCGGTGCTCCTACTTCGACATGGTTGACCCACAGCCACTTCAGCTTTGCTAAAACAACAAGCCATGTCGGTATTTCCAGTCGGTCGATAAGATCTGAAATACCTATGTTACCGCGGAACGAATTTAATTTTGATGAATTTAGGTGCCTTTCTTTGGGATAATTTCCGACAATCACGCAGGCGAAATAGCTGGCAGAAGCTAGATAAAAGAAATGAGGTAATGAAACAGCTTCCTCGTAGGTCTAGTGAACTTAGGGCCCCTTATGTGGACTCTACTACATCGTCGATTTACCAACAAACGTCCAGAATGGTCGCTTTGCAATCCCCGCCAGATCAAAATCAGACCACAGAGCGATGGATTAGTCTATAGCAGGGATGGCCAACCGGTCGATCGCGGCAAGGCAAAAATATAAATACGTATAACGGACTGTGCAACTATATAAATAGGTGTGGTTAAAAAAAATAAGTCCTACTTATACTAAAACTAAAATTTTAAGAAGTATGCAATTGGTAAATCGCGTAGGGTTTTGTCAGTAAAAAGTAGATCTTGGGTCTAGTCAAGTTGGCCACTCCTGGTCTATAGCATCGCTCTGTGGTCTGAGTTCGATATATATATACAATAGTATTGTCTCCTGTGTCATGACTTCATGAGACTTGACAACAAGACGAGCACAATTTACACTTCTGAATTTCAAGAAATAGAGACGCTATTTTGAAAGAATAGAACAACTTCGCAAATTCGCAAGCAATTCGTTCTCAAAAGCCATTTATCACACGGCTTCGCACGTCCCATAACAATTTTACGATTGTGGCATAAGAACTGTTCGTCAAACAAATCCATCGTGTGCCAACATCTGTAACGATTCGCTGAGTTGTTACCGCGTCGTTAGATAATAAACAAATTGTCTCATTTAAAAATGTTAGTAAGGTGAAGGAACTTACACTAAGATTTGTATTTTTTTTGTGGTTCATTAATTTTAGATTGTTGCCAAGATATTTCAGCTCGATTTTCTATTTGACTGAGTTTGATGTTCTTTACAGACTTTTTATATAGTTTTTCGAGATCTTGATTCGTTTGTTGTAGTTTTACCGTTCTCTAATAGTTTTATTTTTAAAAGCGTAAATATCTCGCCTCTCAAGCACAAGGTTGTGGATTAGAACCCGGAGTAATAGAAATGTGATTTCTAATTTATAATTAGATTACTTTCTAAGTTTATCAGTATCCCAGACATCGGCGCAGGAAACCTGCACTTATAGCTTCTGCTAGCGGCTTGAAAGTAAGAAAACATCCCAATAAAGGGGTGCTTAGTTTTATCCGAATTCGCTCAGCTGTTAAGACGTGAAATGGTAACAGACAGTTACTTTCGCATTCATACTATTCTAGCGACCCGCCCGTCTTCGCACGGGTTCAAATATCTACACAAACCATCCGCGTATATCGCCGTTTCTATTATAGTGAAAACCGAATCAAATTCCGTTGGAAGTTTAGAAGTGGATGTCTCCGGAAAATTGAGGAGCGTTTTTTCAAAACGATACATCGTAATATGATTTTTTTTCGTGATTTATTTAATTACAAGGGTTTCCATAAAGTATTATTAATTTATTAATTAGTTTAATGAGATCCTTTTTATTTATACAATAAAAAAGGAACACACAAACATACCAACAAAAGGACATCAAAAACATCGAGTTTTTTCAACTTTGATACATCTACTGTTGATGTCACGTTTTGATAAAAACCCGATACATTTAGTTCGAATTTTATTTTATTTTATTTATTTGGGAAAACAAACAATTACAAAAANTATAATATTAGAGGATTATATTACGGGTTCTTCATCGTCATAGTTTCGTCGTACATTGTCATCTTCGAGAGCTGAACCCTGGGGAAAATCTGCATAAAATGCCTGAGCATCAGAATCATCAGATATATCACAGAATTTTAGTAAATGTTCAACTTCTGCTTTCTTTTTTGAAGAAACCATATTGGTTTTAGGCTCAGTTACCTAAAACCAACATGGTTTTTTCATACAGTCGAATCGTAAAAAAGATTGACGTTTTTCTTCTTAACATCAACTATCACTGGCGCAGCAGAAACTTCCTGAACACTAATTTCAATATTTTTTAAAGCGCGGGATCCAACTACAGTATAATGTAGTATTCGGGTTTGGCTTATTTTAAATGGAAGTTTTGCCTTTATCATATCTCTGGCCTTAGCTTTCATGTTATAACTAAACCAATCTTTACCCCATTCGTTGACTATTAAGAAGAATAGTATTCATTTGGCGATACAATAACTTCACGTCGGCGGTAATCCTTTTCAACCCTTCCAAACACTCTATCAGGAGGCATAAAACTATGGCCTCGAATGGAGAAAAAGAGGGACAGCTTACAAAAAACTTTACTAGTAGCCATGAAATTTGCCAGCATGGCTAACATAATGAAGTTTTAATTTTGACTACTGCACATTTATAAATTCAAAGAAAAAGTGCGTACACTCTCTAAAACGTAAACAATTCAACTAATGTGAATATGAAAGATGATGCAATAATTATTTAGTTTTGTAAGAATGAGACAACAACAAAAACAGCGTTTGATGTATCGTTTTGAAAAAATTCGATCGATATAGATGTATCACTTTCAAAAAACTAACGCACTTCGCTGTACTTTTAGAATGATATATGTATCGTTTACAGAAAATTCGTGAAGACCATCGTGTAGCCCGATAGAGATTGAGTACGAAACGACANCGCTGTACTTTTAGAATGATATATGTATCGTTTACAGAAAATTCGTGAAGACCATCGTGTAGCCCTATAGAGATTGAGTATGAAACGACAAAAAAAAAACAATTTTGAGATTTTGATTGATGTATTGCTTTGTGAAAACGCTCCT
Source organism: Mamestra configurata (assembly GCA_002192655.3). Taxonomy (NCBI): domain Eukaryota; kingdom Metazoa; phylum Arthropoda; class Insecta; order Lepidoptera; family Noctuidae; genus Mamestra; species Mamestra configurata. The sequence goes on along the minus strand of NDFZ01001352.1, from coordinate 10,426 downwards.
CAATCGCAAACGCCGTAAGATTGTAAAATATCGCGTGAAATTGTAAACGACTTTTTCTTAATAAGACACTGATATAATAGAAACTATTGAATTTGGATGGGATTTATCGTATACAAAACGATTTGGTCACAATATATCTCAAATATAATCTCATAAAGATTTATTACAATCTTACGGAGTCTGCAATTTTCCGGTGACAGATATAAGTCTGAAATCATCAATCCGCTTTTAGTACGCTTGTGGCTTCTTCGTTTGAGAAAGGCCGAATGAAATGGTAAACATAATGCAATGTCGTAACGTAATTAATGATTGCATTATGCCTCTTGCCTCTTGATAAATCTTTGAAAATGTCATGCTATTAAAATCGCAAACTTGAGTCGATTTTAATCCCACGACATTTTAAAGATTTTCATAGATATAATGTTGTATGTGTATATATTTATATTTATGCATATTTATGTAAAGTAAAATATGTAGTATTTTAATGTGCACTTGATCCTACCCTCTATTGTGATCTCTCTCTATCACTCAAAGGTTTGCTGGTAAAAACTCATCTTTGAGTTAAGCTCGCCTTTGTACATGAACTTTTCTTCACTTTAAATATTATATAACTTACTATGGTGAACAATAAAGATCTAAAGAAGATTTTTGTATTTCTATGATGATTATCAAAGCAAAGCGGGCTTATTATAACGGAAGATTGTAGCGGTATGACTACAACCTAGATAGATCGTGGAATGTACTAGATAAGTCTGAATGAGCATAGATTGTAGGTACTTCTCCGTTACACAGTCGGGTTTGGAATTTCGCTGCGAAATTCCGAATGAAATTCACGAATGAAGTCGGTGCTTAGGTCATCGGAGTTATGGAAGAATTTATAAGGCTACACTTTATTGTCAGTTAAATTGACTTTGACTTTCATGTGTGTGGAATGTTTTTCTAAAGTACTTATCCCATCTAGAGTATCTCTAATTAGACTTCGTATCCTGAAAGGACTTCTTATCTTGCCAAGAAAACTGATACTTAACAGATATAAAAAAAAAATACTTTGCACACGTAACAATTCTCCAAAACCTGTAGGCCGTATGCCATCATCAGGATTATGAAAACATTGGTAACTAAAACATTTGTATGATTTCTCGTATAATAGCAGTCATTGGCGCCCAGCCAGCTGAGTCGCGGATCACTCCAGAATTAAACTACGAAACTCCGTTCACGTTGTATTCGCTAAGATCCGAATTTCTACATTATGTTGACATTTTATAAGATATTCTGGGCTAATTGTATGTACCGGAAGACGTCCTGATTTCACGCCAAATATGCAGGGCGGGCGGTTAAATGTGGATGCGGTTTCAACCTTTAGATCTTTTCGGAATGAACTTTACAAGAATAGCGAATGCTGTGGTCAATATATTTAACATTATAATGGCTGACTGCCCAGGGTCCAAATTTACACTTCACCAGTTTCGTTAAACCTGTGATAGGGAGCTTGCCCAGATCGGTTTGAGGCTGGGACAATTCATTACTTACGGACAGAGACTCCCTGCCTCTGAAAGTACAAAAAAGCAATGGTTCCGGAAGTTATTTAGATTTTTGTCAGTCGTTACGGGTGGCCAGAAGCTAGAAAATCTGAGACCAGTCTTCCCAGGGGATATTGTGTTTTTCAGTTAGGTACTGGATTGTGGATATCAGAGTCATGTTAAATACTGGTATTCAGGTAATGAAAGCCGACCCCAATATAGTTAGAAAAAGGCTAGGCAGGCTGATTGATAGGGGGCGATCATATAGCCATTGACCGGGGCCAAAAATAGCTGAAACAAAATCGCGTTTGACAATCTGGGCCCGTCCTACGATAAAGATTTCTCGCCAATCCGAATACTGTGGTTTAATACATTGATGCACGCAATTTTGCGTGTGATAAGATCGTAAAATCATGTGTGGTTCACCTACATACACATGTAAATGCCGAGGCGGTTTTCCTATGGTCACGGGTGCCATTTAAATACGAATATGGCGTTTATCCTTTTAGAGTAGATGGTCTTGAAAAATAACGTAAGCTGTGAGTCAAAATGTTATTATTGTAATTTTATCCAGCTATGCTTGTTCGGGCTGGTGAACGACGCTAATTATTGTGAATTTTATATTCAATCAGAATAAGGCCATCTCTTTCCGTGTCTATTGGTGCATTTACATAGCTATACTATTTGGGCCCAATAAGTGGTCACGTTCATAGCGGTGTCATGGCCCTCAGCAGACTGGCGGACGGGACGGCAGAGGATTTTTTATTTATCGATTCTGTCCGTATTCCCGTTGACATTTGGGACAATCCAACATATGAGATATTGTTATGTAGTTTGATCAGAAGCACCTCTCAATCAGGGCCCTACTATGAAGTCTTAAAACTATAGAGATTCCGCTCCAAGAGAGAGACGAAGCTATACATTGCGTATAGCACTATCCCTTTTACATCGTCGTAATTGGATGGCATTAGCACGTCATAGTAGGGCACCAGTAAACCTGGCTTTGCTGTTAAACTGCTTCTATTTAGCCTCTTTCCCTCGGATGGCCCACGCAAATCAAGGTTAGGGCATTCCAAGACAAGGCGCCAACGGGTGCCCTGCAATTTAGTATGAACTTCTTCACTGTTTGAGGGACGCCTCAAACAATGAATAAGTTCATACGAAATCTTGAAACATCCTTTTTCTTGTCCCTGAGTATCTTGACCCTGAAACGCATGGGTCGACTTCACAGACTTATTTATTTACAAATACATTAATCGATATCCACAAAGTCATTGAAAAGATATGCGGATTTGCGAAGTTTCTCAGTAGTACAGCCATTAATCAATAACTCGCTCGAGATATTATCTGATTACTGAGTTTTATAAAACAATTTATAGATAACGCTTGACTTTGGCATTGAAATGGGAGTGTAAGCAGCAAAAATAAATACGACTTGAATAGAAACACTTATTTATAGCAGAATAACGTAGTTTTTGAGTTGTGTCTGGCCTTATTTAATGTCAAGTGGATATTTTAAGGGAACATATGTATAACTACACATATATAAAACTAGCTTTCCCCATTTTGTCCCGTTCCCGTATAGCCTATAGCCTTCCTCATGAATGTGGCTATCACATACAACAATAATTTTCCAAATCCAACTGGTAGTTCCAGAGATTAGCGCGTTCAAACAAACACACAAACAAACTCTTCAGTTTTATCATTAGTATATATAGAAATAGATTGACCTGACGTCACACAAATCCTACATCGCGTTATCAAAGTTCTCCACGCGATTTGAACATAAATACAAATGTCCGCTGTTTTTTTATATTTCTATGGTCCGACCACAACTATCGAGCAACTGCTCAACTGCTCGATAGTTGTGGTCATAGGTGGTGGATAGTTAGTAAACGGTTATATCTGGTGGGCAACNTATATATAGAAATAGATTGACCTGACGTCACACAAATCCTACATCGCGTTATCAAAGTTCTCCACACGATTTGAACATAAATACAAATGTCCGCTGTTTTTTTATATTTCTATGGTCCGACCACAATTATCGAGCAACTGCTCAACTGCTCGATAGTTGTCGTCATAGGTGGTGGATAGTTAGTAAACGGTTATATCTGGTGTGCCCTCCAGATATAACCGTCTGGTCAGAGAATCCTCTCTTTTCAATGGAAGTTTGTAAGGCTTACCAAATAAAAAGAGAAGGTTGTGGAAATGGCTGGTTTAGACCTTTGTTGAGCTGTGAAGTCTTGGAGCTGAAATGTCAGCTTAGGATTTATGCATTTCGGGACTTACAAGTACATATACCTATTTCATAGTCGTGTCACGGATATGTCCATATNTTTATGCATTTCGGGACTTACAAGTACATATACCTATTTCATAGTCGTGTCACGGATATGTCCATTATTAANGGCTGGTTTAGACCTTTGTTGAGCTGTGAAGTCTTGGAGCTGAAATGTCAGCTTAGGATTTATGCATTTCGGGACTTACAAGTACATATACCTATTTCATAGTCGTGTCACGGATATGTCCATATTGAGCAAACTCAACAAATCTAGCGATTGTTTCTATGTCAATCAAATCGGCCTAAACCGTTTTGGACATTCTTAGCCTTTACGTTTCTCTCGTTCTCTACCTTCAGCAGTTTCTTCTTTCAGCCCTGTTTGACCCCGCCGGGTCAGATTTTGAGGTCGTCTATCTGTGTGTGCCCTTCTAAACTTAATATTTTCAAACAATTCCATTTCAGACGCGTCCGGTAAGATTCGCATCTGGGACACGGTGAACAAGGAACACATTCTCAAGAATGAATTCCAGCCAATCGGCGGTCCTATCAAGGACATCGCGTGGAGTGCTGATAACCAACGCATGGTCGCCGTTGGTGAAGGCCGAGAGAGGTAAGTGTGCTTGCTTTGCGAAAATGAATGTTGATAGCTAATGGTAGATATTTTTAACATTTTAGTGGTACCCTACACCTAACAACACCACTGGAAAGTCTCAGGAAAGCAAAATACGCAATTTGGTTTACTTGGATGAAAATTTTTTTTCAGCTATTTTGATTTAAAAACCAAACTACTGAACCGATTTTTATGAAATTTCGATGATACCAACAGGAAGTATCCTTTCACTTAAAAAGAAGTTTTTTTAAAATCGGTTCATAAATGACGGACCTATGAAGTACCAAACTACTCCTCCTTTTTTTGAACTCGGTTAAAAAGAGTCGTGGGCGGTTGGTCCGAGATATCTATCTGCTATGTTACCACAGTTCAAGGTTACTTACACCGGAAATTCAAAACGTGTTACATGTAAAATGTATTGTGCTAAAAAATTGATGCTCTGATTAGCTCCGTCGTTACAGCTACGGTTCGGTGAGCACTGACAAGTTTTTAACAGTGTTATCTATACAAGCGAGTTGCATATTTTTGATAAATGTTAAACATATTATTCTTTATTGCACGCTCTGCTCCGTAGAGATCTACACTTTGGAACGTGCAAGTAGCATCGTATTTAAAAAAAAAAGAGCTTTATTTAGTTTTTATCTTCCAGAGTTTGATCCTTAGTAGGGACACTTTCGGATGGTGTAATAATACAGGTTGTTTTTTTTTTTTCAAAATCAGCCGGTTCGGTTCCTGGCTAGAACAACGATTTTTCAAAAATCCAATGATTCAATTTTAGTTTTCATCAAAATTGGCTCGAGACTCCTTTCAGTGTTTTTCGCTAATCATAAAAATATAATAAAAATTCACGCTGTATAATAATTTTGCTTTCCGACAACCACGCGTACGAAGTCGCGGGCACAGCTAATAATAGATATTATGTTGTCATAGGGTAATTGTCAACGAACACGCGGCACAAGCCAGTGACAGAAGCTAATTTACCTATATTTCTTTCCTTACCTTTCCAGATTCGGCCACGTATTCATGTCGGAGACGGGAACTTCAGTGGGGGAGATCAGCGGCCAGTCCAAACCTATCAACTCTGTCGACTTCAAGCCGTCGAGACCGTTCCGAATCGTCACCGCTTCGGAAGACAACACGCTGGCCGTGTTTGAGGGACCCCCCTTCAAGTTTAAGTGTACTAAGCAGGTGATGTACTTTTGCATTTCATGTTTTTTTTTTCAACCATCCGTGTTTCTCCAAATGCCATTTGCGTTCCAAGGCTGCGGTAACGACGAACAATTCCGCAACCTTGGTTAATATCATTCTAGGAGAGACTCGCATAAGTTTGAAAAATTACCTGGTTAATGCGAGTGGTGTAAGTGGGAAATAGAAAAATACCAGGGGTTCCCAAACTGCGTCGCGACTCCCCAGGGCGTCGCGGTGCTTTCCCAGAGTTGTCGCAAACCGCCTCGGAAACGAAACACAAATGCTGCAACTGGCAAATAAAATAGGAGCGTCCTGTTTTGAAAGACTTTCGCCATGCAAAATCTGTTGAAGATCTGATCTGAAGCCAAGTTTGCAATAAATTGATATTGGTGGAACACTTATCGACCAATTTTAAAACCAAAATAGAGTTAATTCAATCGTCTCACTGATTGTACGTTCCTACTAGTTTTCTCAAATGGAGCTACCGCAACTATCTTCTCTAACATGGGCGTCGCAAAACAAAAAAAATACATTTTAGTCTTGTATAAAAAGGATTGAGAGCCCCTGATATATACGATTAGTTAGTTAAATTAAGGTTCAATTTCGTGTCTGTTGATAGTTGAGGAGTTGCTTCGTCTGGAGCAAGCCCATGATTAAGAATCAGGTCATAGATTATATTAAAATTCATTGTCATCGGAACTGAACCGACACCTACAATTTCAACTCTGTTGGATAAGAGGAAGTGGTTCTAATTCATTTTGCAAGATTTGACCCAAACTAGCAAACATTGACCGCGTTCCGGAAGGCGAAGTGTTGGAAGGCAAAGATGGACCGATAGCCTGATAAAGGCTGCGGGAATCTGCTATTGAGTTGGGGCGACTCTTGGGGTAGGTTTATGCCCAGCAATGGACGTCTTTCAGCTTAATAAAATATTGAAAAATCGATGAGCTGGTGGCGACGCTGTACAAGAGTATTTATGCACGCAATCCATTCTCTCAAATTTCCTAAATATTTTTTAAATTATTATTGAAAAGCTGGCGTTTAACCAATATTTCACCTGATGGAAAGCGGTGATGGACGACGATGGAGCACGCTTGCCTTGAAGTAACCTACACACGCATAACTTGTGCTAATAGTTTTATATGTGTCTTACAGGAGCACACCCGATTCGCTCAGGCCGTCCGCTACAGTCCCGATGGTAGCCTCTTCGCGTCAGCTGGCTTTGACGGAAAGATCTTCTTGTTCGATGGCGCTACCTCCGAACTTAAGGGAGAGGTCAGTATTAAAAACTCAAAACTCAGAGCATTTATTTCAATTAGACCATTTACAGGCACTTGAATTGTCAAGGTCGGGTGGTCAAAAAGATGAAGCTATTTGCACGTTCCAAAGCGTAGATCTAACTCTCTGCCTGCGTCTGTTTCCGAACGCATACAACCCTAATCTCTTCAAAATTAGAATGAACAGGCTTCTTCTGGGTAAGCTCGCTCCATCGTCGACTTTGTCTCTGTCATCTATGACCTAGACTAGAGTCAAGAGCAAACGCATATTAAATAAAAAAAAGAATAAAAAACTATGGAGAAGAACGTGCAAGAAACTCTATGGACACTCTTTTAAAAATAATATTTTTTACAAAGTTATGGTTACATCATTCATGTTGAAATTATACATATATGTGAGAACGATTTAAAAGACGTGAAGCATAAAAGCGTCCGAAGTATAAAGAAACAATTAAAATAAACCGTGGCAGTCGAGAAATGACAAGTCCCAACTGACGGCACTCGTTCACGAACATGACGCATGCGCTAGCACCATTCGGCTCAACCATTTTGAAGGGAGCCAAATGATCCAACGCATGTAACACCTCATCAGCAATCATCATCTTTCTGCCCTTATCCCATGATACTTGGGGTCGGCTGTAAAAATATTTTCCTCCATTCTGTTCTATCACTTGTCATGCTATCACTGACTCCCTTCTCATTCATATCACACTAGCTTGCACTAAATTATCCCAAGGTAACATACTCCCCGGAAAAAGATCCTATGTGTTATTCCAGACTACAACGTGTAACAGAATAAACGCAATACCTTTTAAGGGGTCATTTGGTTGGTTGGTCCCATAGTAAAAGTTGTTCATAATGATGAGTACAATGAATCCTTAAAAGGTATTGCGTTTATTCTGTAACGCGTTGTATATAATCTACCTCTGTGCCATATTTCATCAAGATCCGTTCAGCCGTTCTGACGTGATTGAATAACAAACATCCATCCATCCAAACTTTTGCATTTATAATATTAGTATTAGTATAGAAGTATAGATATCACATCACACTAATATTAGGTACCTATAAAGACGAAACTGTTACTTCTTCTTTTTTTTTATTTTATTTAATATGGGTTTGCTTGATGACAGAGACAAAGTCGACGATGGAGCGAGCTTACCCAGAAGAAGCCTGTTCACTCTAATTTTGAAGAGATTAGGGTTGTATGCGTTCGGTTCGTTTCTTCACGCGCAAACAAATCTCAAATCTGCAAATCTCAGGTTTTTGGGGATTTTCTATCAAGAATTTCTCAGTAGCATCCTGGAGTCTCGATATGTGTCCAGGGGCTCAAAGAGTCGATTCCAAAAAATATAACTAACTAAAATGTAGACTATATAAAACACTATGGACATTAGAATGCAGTTTGGCTTTTGCAGTTTTGGCGGTTTGATAAGGACAGGTGAATGAAAATGCTTGTACCAACATTGTACATCTTAGTTCAATCACAAATATAATGCCACGAAATGCATCAGACATACAGAAAATCAACCCTTCATTATGAACATGGTTTTTTGATAGACGTCAATTTTTAAAACTGCATATATAATGTCGAATATTCGCACTTACATCACAATAGTATTGTTGCTAAGCAACACATAATAACAAAACTCATATGTATTTCAGATCGGCTCCCCGGCCCACAAGGGCGGTGTGTACGGCATCGCGTGGTCTCCTGACGGCAAGCAACTGCTGTCGTGTTCCGGGGACAAAACCTGCGCCATATGGGACGTAGAGACCAGGGAACGGACTGTGCTGTTCAATATGGGCACCGCTGTCGAGAACCAACAGGTATGGTATTGAATTTGTCATATAACTTCAAAAAATAATACTGGAACGTCTAGATCAACTTGCTGCGGGTCCGTGTTCAGTTTAATCAGCTGTCCAATTGCGTAACTCATAAAATCGCAAATTCTTTTACAATCGAAAGGTATTCCAGATCCATTGGTTAACAATACCTGTATTCGACAACTTAAAACACGCAATGAATACGGTTGAAATGACTAAATTAGAGCAATCGGTGGCAAGAATTTTTGTATACCGCAATTAGGCGGCGGGTTTCTTCCTTTTCAACTTCCTTTTTTTGAAGTCGGTTAAAAAAAAGAAACTGCCTGAGTTTTTGAAAAGTTCCCTGTACTCTTAACGAGAGAAGAAGAGTAACTTAACATTATTTCCCCAGGTATCCTGCCTCTGGCAAGGCAAGCACCTCCTGTCCGTCTCCCTCTCCGGAGTTATCAACTACCTAGACGTGGAGAACCCCGACAAGCCTCTGCAGGTGCTGATGGGGCACAACAAGCCCATCACATGCCTGGCGCTGCATCCTGACAGGCACACTGTGTACACCGCCAGCCATGACGGCTGTGTAACCGCCTGGAACGTTGAGACTGGTGAGTTGTATTGATTTTCTAGATGTTATTCAGTAAGAGGCTTGTCCCGCCTTTAAGTTGAAAACTATCCCATGGGAACGTACTACACGAATGAAAAGCATTTTCGGTTCATTCCAGGCCATTGTCTACCCGAGTGCCAAATTCCATTAAAACTCTTTCAGGTGTGGCATGTTTAATCGACAAACATCTTTACTTTAATAAATATAGATTTTAGTGGGGATAGTAGGATAGGATAGTAGATAGTATAAGTCATTTCATCATCAAGTACGACTTGATGATGAAATAATATATATAAACCGTGCAAGTAAACCNGTTGCAATATCTGAAACACGTAATGGTGATATTACACGGTTTACTTCTCCGTTTCAATTTGAATGAAGCAACCACATTGAATCATGTAAACATAAAAGGGAATCATTCAATGTCAATGTTCAATCATTTTCAACCATGTTGGATGAATTGAGCTTGCTCAATTCTTCACTTTTCACAATATTTCACTTTGCAACGATGAACAACAATCGTTGCCTGATTCAAAGACATCTGAATGAGCAATGTGAATTGAATGGTTCACATTTTAATTTCAATAGTTCACTTCAAAGATGTAAACAGTATTATCTTTCACTTTCAAACAAAAGTGAATCAATTTGGTTGAACTGTGAAATATTCGTTGTATATTCGGTATATATGTAGAGGCATCAATGCCGCCACGTGATAAACTTAAAAGCGAAATTTGTACGACAACAAAAAGAACCGCAGCGCCATCTACGACGAACTAATAACGAAATCTTGCATCGCGCAAGCAAAGTTCTGCGTTCGATTTGAACATATACAACAGTCCGAATATCAACTATCGGGCCACCAGACACAACAACCGCCTAGTTCGGAGGATCCTCTCATTTTTCAGTGGAGGTGTGCGGGACTTTACTTTCTGTGTCGCATTTAACTAACTGGCAGTGTATGATTTAGGGATTGCATGAAGATAGGTCCGAAATGTGGTAATTTTTTCCACATTTTCTGGGCATGCGCCAGAAATGGCCGCGTTGGTTATTATGGTATGATTGTGTTTAATTTTTAAGAAATTATTGGTTGACAAAGATTTTTCAGTATAACAACTTCGTTCT